>MJUT01056672.1:142186-159835 GCA_002080005.1 Gigantidas platifrons
CCATGCCTGGTGGCCTATTAGACCCGAGGATATCATGCCTGGTGGCCTATTAGACCCGAGGTAATCATCCAACCAGTAGTCAATGCTTGGACACTGACATGGTTTAATAAGATATATTATGCTTGAAATTTACATTATAAAAACTATTTCACCTTAAAATGAATGTACTTCCAATATTATTTCATCAGTAAAATAACGGTATAGAATCAACATAAACAAATTTAACATAATAAGAAAAAGAGTCCTCAGATCTTCCTTCAAGCTTCACTATGAATTCATAAAAGGACGCAAATGCTCGATGATTGCACAACTATCATATAACTTACTGCATTTCTGTGAAAACCACGTACATATGAACCAAGTTGTAGTATACTTACCCAGATATATGCTTAAATGTCAGGTAATCATGTTGGTTACTTCTAGGAACAAATCTGAGACATGTTTTAGCATGATATTCTGATATTGCTTGCATGACATCTTGTCTTGCTTCAGAATCTGGAAGAGAAATTAACCTTATTAACTCTCTTTATGAAAAAGAACTCCTTCCTTAGATATTTGGATTACTATTTAGAAACTGATAGAATATAAACATTAAATATGTGTTATTAAAACTACTGAATAAAATGCACTTTCATGTAAGACGATTATATTTGAGAGCTGTTAAAATTCCCTTATTTAGGCTTATATAAGTATTATATAGATACATTAGAACACAAAAAATCTTACAAAATAAGATTTTCTAAGAGGGTAATTACAATTCTGTTATGATCAACTATAAAAGTATACTCACTAAATAATGGATCGAACACATATGGTATAACACGAGTATTCCAAAGATAGGTTTGGTCTCTCACTGCTGTTCTATGCTTTAAAAAACAGAAAGTAAGCAACAATTAGTTTGTTGTGCAGAGGGACTACAGAACTGATACTTAATATTTATTTACAATAATACCATTGGCCAAGTGCTATAAACATACTTTTGAACCTAAAGTTTAAAATAATACAAGATAAAATATTTTCCGAAAAAGAATTGAACATCGATTGTTAGAAGAGTAGCAAGTCTTCATTTTGGTTGGATTAATATGCTTTTAAATTAATTTAAAGTTTGAAAATTAAGTATTAAGAGGGAAAATACTTACTCTTGGGTTGTAACCTTTTATATCTCCTTGGTATAAATTTAAACCCAGGCCTGAAGTTACAAAAAAAAATGTCTTTAATGTACATTTATGTATATGTACTAAAATCTTATACTGTATTGTTAGAGCTGACGTGTTGTGTGTGTTAGTTTACTCTGCTGATCACATGCATTGTCTTAATGCAGCAAATAGTCGTCAAAAATATTTAAAAAACACAGCGCACATACAGGAGCTTATTTTGTAACGTTGTCCAATTGTAAAAAGCAACGCCAAAGCTTAAAATGTTAACGTTGGAGTTGTAGTTTCTTTCAACAAAAGGTTTGTTTTGCTCTTAGAGTATAACATCTACTATTTGTTTTTGGGATTTTTTTTCAATTCAATGTATGATAAATGAGTTTCTGCTCAATAAAATTGTTTTTGTTTGTTCTTGTTAGAGATTGCTAGCCTATTGTTTGACTAAATATTGTATTTTTCCGAACAGAGCATTTAATAATAAAACAAAAAACACTCCAATTTCATCTTTTACTTATCACAAAGACTGTGATCTCTGACATCATCTTCAACTTGTTGAAGACGGCCAGTATCTGGTAGAAGTAGTCCACATATCATAGGCTATGGGTGATATTTTACGATTTTCCACATCTTTGAGGGTATCGAGTTATTAACAGAGGCATGCATTCAAAGTATGGTTTTCATTAATTTGATTCCATGTTGGATAGAGTGAACACCTTAATTTGTGTCTAAGTGTAACATTGGATATTATCTCATGTTTATTTACATACACATCCTTTCTTACTAAGTTTTAATATAACATGTGGACAACTCTTGCATGGCCGCATCATTTCACAAAGAGGGATTTGTTTTTTATTGAAGAGCCTGTAACAAGCCAGGAATTGAGCGGTAGTGAATATGTGTGTTAGAAAAAAAGGTTTGAAGATACCAAAGAGGTAATTAGAGGCCGTAAATCGAAAGACAGACAATACAATGGTCAAAAGAAAAATGCCAAAGGGACAAACAACGATCTACAAAACATTATCATAGAAAGCAAAAGATCGAGCAACACTAAAAAACTAGGGCAAACTCAGGTGCTCCGGAAGGGTAAGCAGTTCCTGTTCTTGTTATGGGTATCAACTTTGACTTGTGTCTACGTTTTTAAAAATTTCTTTTGGACTTTTGAAACTGTTTCAACAGTGTGGTATTTTTTGTTCGTCATATTATTTAAGTACATCTTGTTACTGAAGTTAGTATAACTTACCGTAGTTAACCTGGTAAATATAATCAAATATTGTCGAATCCTTTCGACTGTCTAGCCAATGTGCAATGGATTGTAGTTTTTTGTTCACGTAATCAGCTGAAATTACAAAACAAATAGTTGTCTTTCCTTGAATCGAGATAATACTTTACTTTAACTATTAGCAAGATATTTTTTCCATAATTTCATAAATACTTCAGTTGTTCTATCTTTCTATTAATAGATGTTTCCATTTTTGCTTTTTAATCATTATATAAGCAATTTATGGAAATACAAATAAAGACAATAGCACTCAGTCTTCTGAAAAAAAAAGTGTGATCTTTCCTACACACACTGATGTTTGGACCTTCCTTTAAAACAGTAGTAGTATTTTAGCCTTGTCAATGACTATACTTCTGAAATAATTTTTTTACAGCATACATTTTATTCAAATCGCCTGTTGTTCAGTAACCTAAGCATCCCATGGTAGCTTAACTTAGGAGCCCTTGTTAGTTTCAAAGCCCATTTGTCTAAAGAAAAAAGCAATGGAGACACAAAATACTCCCTTTTGACAATTTAATTTACAATCTATAATAATTTATTTGTTCAGACAATGTACATTTAGATTCAATAGTATTTAATTATAAACTATATATATAATTATCTTTTATAAAGCTTTCTTGTCTGAATCTTTATTCCTACCTGAAATTCACATGACTATTTATAATATTAAATACCCCCAATACCCTATATGAAATTGATTGCACCCAACTGATTTTCATTTCACAACAGCTGTATTGCTACTTAGTATATAAATGTCATCGATGAAAACAAGTATAAACAAATGTGTGCATTGGGTGGTGGGAGTAGTTATAATTTACTTAAGATCAAAAGCTCCTTTTTGACAATTAGCTGAGCTGAAGAACAATTCTAAAATGTATTAACTAGTTTTACAGGAAATATACATGTAATAGCAAAAGTATGCTAATTAATCATCTACATATTTTCCACTGTTAACAAGCCAAACACAAATGTACTAAAATTATGTTTTGCAGTATAAAATATCTGTATGGAAAAATAAAAAAAACTGTTGGCGTACATTTAGTAGACATTCCAACTAAACACCAATGCAAAATTAGGAAAAATATCGAAGACTGGAATGTCAATTAGACCAAAGAAAATATTGATGCTTAAAATTTAATAACGTTAACATTTTTGCCGGATAAATGCACAAAATTCAAGAAACAATATCAGTGTTCAAGATAACGAGAAAACGATAATAGAAAATAATAATAATGTGCAAGACATTTGTATTTAATAAAACTAATCTTACCTAATTTTGAGTGTCTTTGTTCTGCAATCTGCAAAATTAAATTCAATTATTTCACCAGTATTCGTCAAAATATTGATAAAAGAATGCTGTCAAGTGTCAATGATATTTTTGCTTAAATACATTTTTTTCAAAAATGAATTAGAAATTTTGATAAACATACACAACGTTCAATCTCTCGGAAATATTGTCCATATTAATTATGTTATCTGAAATTAATTGTTAAGATTCTTAGCTATTCTCATCACAGACCATGTAATCAAATTGTGCTTAATATTTAATTTCTTTCTAATATTTTTCGTTTTCTATAAATAAAGACAAACCTGCAAAGACATCCCACTTATAAAGAAAAACCCAAAAATAAAATGTTCAAATTTCATCGTGTAAGACTTATAAAACTGTAGTGACAGAAATCAGGAAAGGGTTCAAATATATACCCCCATCTGACGTAAGCTTGTCAAATTAGAATCCCATTAATCTGGGTTTAACTTGATAAAAGTTTGTATGTATATATGAGTAATTACTTCTCCTCATTGACAAGTTGTTTGTCAATTAACCAGTAGTTCATAGAAGGTATTTGACGATATCTTAAGCCTTTCTTATTGGTATCTGTAAATATATCTTTGGTATGATATCATTCACACTCTTACGTCAGATATGAGGTATACTGTTATATATAGTTTCTGATTTTTTGTGTTGATATTCTGTGTGTACGTATTGACTCTAGTGGCCGTCGTGGTCGTGATCGTATGGTAGTTGGATTTATAACTACATATGCAATCAGTGCCTATCACCACTAACCTTGTGAGTACAAATCCTGCTCATGGCGAGGTGTATTCGATATAACATTATGTGATAAAGTTTGCCAGTGACATGCGCCAGGTTGGTGGTTTTCGCCGTACTCCGGTTTCCTTCACCAATAAAACTAACCGCCACGATGTAACTGAAATATTGTTGAAAGTGGCGTTAAACGCTACAGCCCACCCCCCCNCCCCCCCCCCCCCCCCCCTCCATATTGACTTTCGTCATTTTATAGTAGCTTCCAAGTCATGATTGCCAATAAATAAGATATATATGGTTTCTTTCATTAATTTTATTTTATTTATTTATGCACTCAAATTCTGCATATGGTTGTAATATATGCAAGTTGCATTCTTACACTGACAAATTTGCAACGAGTTAGGACCGAACAGCAAAAACGTTTTAATGAATAAATGAGCATATTAATTTCTTTTCGTCAAATAACACATTTTAGTTGTTTTTTCTCCTTTCTTTGCCTTAGAAGTGTGGGTTTTAGTCATGATTATTGGTGTTTAGCGTCACTTTCAACAATATATTCAGTGATGTCGAGTCATTCAATTTTCATTTGCGGTGGAAATTGGATAATCCGGCGGAAATAGATCTTTTACAGACTTTATCATATAAAACTGTCGCCACAAGTGGGAGTCAATTATACAAACCCTAGTGATAATATTTATGACAAAAATGTTTGAAGATATCAAAGGAGTAGTCAGGAGCCGTAAATAGAAAAAGGAGTAGTCAAGAGCCGTAAATAGAAAAAGGAGTAGTCAAGAGCCGTAAATAGAAAAATGAGTAGTCAGGAGCCGTAAATAGAAAAAGGAGTAGTCAGGAGCCGTAAATATAAAAATGAGTAGTCAGGAGCCGTAAATAGAAAAAAGGGGTAGTCAGGAGCCGTAAATAGAAAAATGAGTAGTCAGGAGCCGTAAATAGAAAAATGAGTAGTCAGGAGCCGTAAATAGAAAACGGAGTAGTCAGGAGCCGTAAATAGAAAAATGAGTAGTCAGGAGCCGTAAATAGAAAAATGAGTAGTCAGGAGCCGTAAGTAGAAAAATGAGTAGTCAGGAGCCGTAAATAGAAAAATGAGTAGTCAGGAGCCGTAAATAGAAAAAAGAGTAGTCAGGAGCCGTAAATAGAAAAATGAGTAGTCAGGAGCCGTAAATAGAAAAATGAGTAGGCAGGAGCCGTAAATAGAAAAAGGAGTAGTCAGGAGCCGTAAATAGAAAAATGAGTAGTCAGGAGCCGTAAATAGAAAAATGAGTAATCAGGAGCCGTAAATAGAAAAAGGAGTAGTCAGGAGCCGTAAATAGAAAAAGGAGTAGTCAGGAGCCGTAAATAGAAAAATGAGTAGTCAGGAGCCGTAAGTAGAAAAAGGAGTAGTCAGGAGCCGTAAATAGAAAAATGAGTAGTCAGGAGCCGTAAATAGAAAAAGGAGTAGTCAGGAGCCGTAAATAGAAAAAAGGCCTCAAGAAAAGGGACAAAAAGAAAGGAGTTTGAATATACCAAAAGGGATAATCAAAATCCGTAAATCGAAGAAAGACAGACAACACGATGGCCAAAAGAAAAAGTGCAAAAAGACAAACAACGATCTACAAAACATACACGAAACAATGATCGATATATCATTACACAGAAAACTAAATATAGAGCAACACGAACCACACTAAAAAAAACTTGTGGTGAACATATGTCGGTGCTGCTAAATGGTAAGCAGTTCCTGCTCTACTAAAGGCACCAGTTATGTTACTCTTGTTAAGAAGCCACTGATACGTTATGAAAGAGGTAAATATACAAATGTATTTATATTCAAGTACAATATGATATCCCTCACAGAAACAATTTTTTGTTGTTGAAACATTGGATATTTGTTTTTTATTCATAACAAAATAAATCAAATTTAGCACAATTTGTTTTCATGAAAATATTTTGATAAAGGTAAAGCTTGTATTGTAACCATTTCGATATATTGTATTTTATTTTAAATAAATTTTTGAATACCTACTATTGTCTTCAATTGTCTATGACATTATTTTATTTTAGATAAAAATATTTGAAAATTCAATTCTTTTTCTTTTGGCCATTGTATTGTCTGTCCTTCTTCGATTTACAGATTCTGATTGCCGCTTTGGTATTTTCAATATATTCTCATGTTGCTTCTATAAATACATACTGCTTTGCAGAAACTATTAATTCATTTTCTTTTTTTTTCTTTTCTTTTTTTTAACAAAGAACAATTTAACCTTTTATTTTTAGATTTTTTATAAATAAAAACATTATAATTTATTATTTTGATTGCCACTGATGTGTATATCATATACTTAGGAAAATATTTGTTTTAAGATAAGAGTCTTTACGTTCGAAAATCAACGATGCAGTGTGTACGTAAGCAGACAGTTTTGCAGACGTGTTTACCTACGCATTAGTTAGGGGTTGCATATTCATGATATTATTTTAAAAAAAAATACTTATGCTTTTCTATATTAGTCAACAAAGGTGGATCCATGCGTTCTGGACTTCGAACCCCTTTATCTAGAAAATGTTTAAACATTTACGGTGATATTTTAGCAACAACAACAAAAAATAGCCAAAAAGGCAGTAGGCACACATTTTTCAGAGTCTTCATCAGCTTCTGATTTACAATGAACAGGCAAAGAGTTACTATGTACTCTTTGCTATGTTTGGTATTATGCATGCTGCGTTGATTGATTGATTGATTGATTGATTGATTGATTGATTGATTGATTGATTGATTGATTGATTGATTGATTGATTGATTGATTGATTGATTGATTGATTGATTGATTGATTGATTGATTGATTGATTGATTGTGCTTAACGCCACTTTCAGCAATATTTCAGCTATATCATGGTGACCAGTTTTAGTGATGAATGAAGCCGGAGTACAACAGAGAGTATTACCGACTATGGGCAAGCAACTTGTAAACTTTATCACTTGTGGCTGCGAGTCGAATGCACCCTTTTTGTAATTTACCAAACCGGGCGGGAACCCACGCCGTATTGGTGATAGGCTTGCATGAGTTGTTAGGTAATTCAACTACCTAACTGGTGTGTTCACGTTTCTCCCACTTTTGATTTTTTGAAATACAGAAAGAGAAAAAAAATTGTGGGAGAAACGTGAATAATGTGTAAACGGGATTAAAGAAATTTACGAAAATAAATATTTTCTTCCTTTTTCAAATACCAGTGTATACTGGATTCACTGTAAGCCCAATAACAGGTAATTTGTCTCTACCTGTATTCCAAAGGTCACAAGTGGGAGAAACGTGAAAACACCATTAAACCCACCACGTTTTTTCTCTTTTTGTCTCTGTTTCAACGAATTTTCAATTTTTCTGTATTTTTTGTTTTTGTTTTTAATTTCATTTCATATGATAAAAACTTATGTCTTTTTTCTTTTCTTTTCTTCTGTCGATTAGTTCAATGATTATAACAACGAAATATTAGTAATCAGATCCGGTGTCAGTTCATTAGTCCGAAGGGTCAATGGTCCGAAGGGTCAATAGTCCGAAGAGTCAATAGTCCGAAGGGTCAATAGTCCGAAGGGTCAATGGTCCGAAGGGTCAATAGTCCGAAGGGTCGATAGTCCGAAAGGTCCGAGCAAAATCGAATTTTGAACGACCTCGAGACTACAAATTTATGTATCAATATAATATAGAATTGCATAAAACATTGATAGAAATTGTTGCCACGTTTTCTCGTGTAAGAATACAAGCTTTTAAAGACTTTACGCACAATAACACGCAATTTCGTGGCTTGTCCTTTTTTATATGTATATATATGTAGATTCTGAGGTAAAATAAACAGGCTAATTATGAACTAATCATAATTGACAACTTGCCTTTCATTTTATATGCCCATCCCCATTTTCTTTTATAGAAAACAGAACAAACCAACTCGAAGTTGGGTACCAAATTAGACTTTATTTTGTTTTAAGAAAACCAGTCCATGTGTCAAAGAAACAACGAAGAAAACAAGAAAGTAAAAAGGAAACGTCGGAACAAGAGAAGCTCAAATTTGTAAGGAAAGTGTTTGTGGAATTGATCAAAAGTTAAAACTATGAGTATAGATGCTCTGATGTCAGTGTTATGTAACAACCATTGAAACTAGAAACAAAAGAAAATTAGTGCACAACTAATAAAAGGTCTAGTAAACTTCCAATTTTAATTAAATTGTATATGTAAAGTTAGCTGCAAAACATGTATGTGTTTACAATAGTCAACGTTAAGACAAATGTCAACAAACAGTTGTGATGAGGAAATCTTGCAGTGAAAGATCAACCGATGCTGCCACCCAAATGTTAAGCATTCCAGAACCGGGTACTCTGACTTCTTCTACCACCAAACTGGCCGCCATGATATAGCTGAAATAGTGTTGAAAGTGGCGTTAAACACCAAAAATCAAATCAAATCGAAGGAAAGGAATTTGTACAAGTGTTAAATCACCCTTTTCCAATCCTCAGATTATATATTTATATATATATATATATATTATGTATATGAGTTCTTTCCTATTAAATAACACGATAATTATCTGATATAGAAATCGTGTTGGACACAGTATATATACATAAATAACCATAAATAGTATATATAAAACATGAACCCCAACAAAACAGCTAGGATTAAAGAGGAAAAGAACACGTCTTTACCAGAAAATCGTG
Organism: Gigantidas platifrons; assembly: GCA_002080005.1. Classification (NCBI taxonomy): domain Eukaryota; kingdom Metazoa; phylum Mollusca; class Bivalvia; order Mytilida; family Modiolidae; genus Gigantidas; species Gigantidas platifrons. The sequence continues at coordinate 151,363 of MJUT01056672.1, forward strand.
GTGAACATTACAACATGACATTTCAAACTTGAAGACATGTAATTAATTGAGTGATTGACGACATCATCGAATACAATTTTGAAACTAGACATCATGGGTGCCTGAGTAGTTTGGTGGTTTAAGAGAAGATGAAAAAAAGGATTAAGACGTATAACAATGGAAGTCTTGTGATGGCAAAACAGTTATTATGCTAAAAATATATTTGTTGAAAAATCACACTATAGTATTTTTTTTTCCATTATGATGCACTGGGTATCAAAAGTGGAGCAGCAAATGTTTACCCTTCCGGAGCACCTGAGTTCACCCCCGGTTTTTAGTGGGGTTCGTGTTACTCGATTTTTAGTTTTATATGTATGTTTTGTTGATCGTTGTTTGTCCTTCTGTACTTGTTCTGTTGGCCATAGTGTTGTCTGTTATTCTTTGACTTACAGATTCTGCTTGTCCCTTTGGTATCTTCAAACTCTTCTTATAATAATTCCAGGCACGTTTTTGTTTTGCTTGACTTTATATTGTAGGATTTTCACATATTTGTTCTATTGAGTGTTTATAATTATTTGATTTTTGGAGTTTAACGCCACTTTCAGAAATATTTCAGCTATATCATGGCGACCAGTTTTAGTGATGGAAGAAGCCGGAGTACCCGGTGAGAACCACCGACCATTGGCAAGCAACTGGTAAACTTTATCACTTGCGGCTGCGAGTCGAGTGCACCCTTTTTGTAAACTACAAAGCCGAGCACGAACCCACGACGTATTGGTGATAGGCTTGTATGAGTTTTTAAGTAATCAAACTACCTAACTCATTGAGCCACCCGGGCCCTCTGGAGTGTTTATATCTTAACACAAAATGGACAACAAAGTTAAACGACAAATCATTTTCCTTTTTCAAATTAGTACAAACGTACAAGTACTTTCCAACAAAACGATCAATTACATCAATTTTTAACATGCTTTTTCAAAAGGTTTGGAAAGCAAAAAAAAAAATAATATCACATAGTCGAAACAGTTCCAAAATCTAATAGAAATATCGTTGAAAAGGCAGAAGTAAAATCGATACTCTTACATACATATATAGGAAATGAGCCCAATTTTATATTCCACTAAAACCATTTGTTACGAACAGTGGTCGACATTATGAGATTATGGAATTAATAAATCGACTAATGTCGTATTATCTGGTCCTACATTTTCTAACTTGTTGATCAGCATTCAAGACATAAAACTGGTCCAGAATTTTTCAAATTGAACAAGTAAATTTAATTTCTTTCAAATCGAATCTAAGGAACAGAAAGACCTTGGACATATGTAATTGAAATCATACATGTTATCTCTAAAGTCAATGATCGTAAATAAAAAGAAAAATGTCAAGTATGTTGAATTTTTGTTTCTTTATCTTCCAATACGCATTTTTCAAATAAACACTTCAAATTAATAACGAATTCATCACGTATTTTAATTGAATTTAAACAGTTTTAATCGTTTGACATAAATTCCAATTAAACGCAGGTGTGTAAATAAAATAGCAGATAATTATTAACAAAACTGTGTTCAAAATTATTTTAGCCGTGTATATAGAAATTAAACCTAGTTTCCACGTTGCATGGTATCCCCCTCACCCGAAAGGGTATCTGATGCTTGTGCGAGACAAATTAAAATGCAACTTAATGCTTTGTTTGAAAAAAGACATCCTCGGTACAAGTAAAATACAACTTCAACTGGCTCTTGAACAGCAGTTTGGCTAGGTTTTGCTTATGGTGTTTAACACCACTTTCAACAATATTTCAGTTATATCGTGGTGGTCAGTTTCATTGCTGGAGGAAATCGGGAGTACCCAGAGAAAACTACCGACCTGTCGCAAGTCACTGACAAATTTTATCACATAACATTGTATCGAATACACCTCGCCATGAACGGGGTTCGAACTTACAACTTTAGTGGTGATAGGCACTTATTGCATATGTAGTTGTAAATCCAACTACCATACGATCACGAGTACGACGGCCCCTCTTGAACAACATAATGTTGTTTTGTACGTTACAAGATTAAATTGTCAAATTCTAGCCCTAATGTCCCATTTTTGTGCCTAGCAATCTAACTTTTCGGCCATTGACCTCTCCCAATATCATTTTTCCTTACGTGTTTTATTGTTTATTAGATAAATTTGAGGATACCAAAAGGAGTAATCAGAAGCCGTAAGCGAAGAAGCGCAGACAAAATAATGGACAAATAAAAAGAACAAAAGGACAAACAACGATCTACCAAACTTTACACAGAAAACTAAAGATCGAGCAACATCGTCGAACCCCACTATAAACCGGGAGCGACCCCAGGTGCTCCGGAAGGGTATGTAGTTCCTGCTCCACATGTGTCACCTGTCGTTTTACTCTCGTCATGAATATAGCTGAAATATTGCTCACATGACATTAAATAACAATCAATCAATCAATCTATATATCCATGATATCTTGTGTATGTCCCATTTACAATGTAGTGGCAAGGATGTGACTGTGTATTGGCAACGGTTCTCAATGTTCTCATTGTGGTGGGTCGGATATCATGCCATCTCTGTTGGGGTTAGTTGTCGGTTTATAATACTACACACCAGCCTGATCATATGCCATAGAGGCTAGCGTGTTTGGAGAGTGAAGTCCGTGAAAGCCTCATTTGCAGAATTCAAAATAATAGTAGAAGCAATATCGCCGTTACAAATGGTACATTTTTCGTCCCAATCTAATTTTTCATTCTATTGTTATCGTTTTATTCTGTATAATCCATGGCTGTATCTTTGCAGTTTAATTTCCTTGTTTCTCATGAAAAATGAATTAACAAAGTTGATCAATAAGTACATGTCCTTCAAGTAAAAGGTTATGGGAGATTTCAATGTGCTTTGTAGGATATCTGCACTCAGTAAGAATATAAATCGTTTTATCAGTAATTTCATTGGATAAAGTTACTGCAGTTTAAAATTAAAACGGGAGACATCCATTGCAATAACACAGACTTATGAACTGAACCCGTACTCCAAAATTAGCCAATAAGCACACAAATGCACAAACTCCTGCAAAACAAATGGCAGTACTACATGCGGAAGCATTTTTCAGTTATCCTATATTGTATATACTGTGTCATTCCATGTCATCATCCTGCTGTGGCGACATCGATATCATTTTTATATGAAAATTCGAGTAGAACATCATATTAAATGTATCCACTTAAACACATGAAACACAATTTTACAAAATAAACTTTAAAACAAAATGTAATCAGATGAAATAAAACGACAGAAATTAGTGTAATTTAACATTTATCGAAAGAAATTTTTCACTCAACTACAGGCTAGGGGTCGTTTGACATTCATGTTAGGACAAGAGTTATCCTCCTTGTTGAAGACCCTGTTGTGACTGTGAAATGCAGAACATCAATAACAATACTGTTCCTTTACATGGATTGTGTGTTTAAGTATAATGTTGGATAGTCTCTGGCGTTCATTTACATCCATATCCTTTCTAATTAACCGAGTACAAAAACGAATTCCATACACAAATTAAAACTGAGGATCGGATAATATATCATGCTTTTATTTGTTTTGTTTGTCTACGTTCTATGTTTTGTGTCCAATGTTATCCGTGTATCTCTGGATTAATTATCCATTCTTGATTGCATTACCTGTTTTCTGTAACGTTTATTTAAATCATAGCAAGTGACATTATAAACTCCTTTCCCGCAAGTTCAATGCTTCACTTTGAGCACAGGCGCTTGTGTAGAGCCAACAATATGCTCGCTATGTACCTAAAATACCACATAGCGAGCATATGTTTTTGACTACACAAGCGCCTGTGCTTTGAGTGGATAAAATTTCATTTTACAAAACGTAGGTTCTGGTTAAAATGTGCTATAAATCATATTTTGTATTTCCTTATCTTCAAAGTAATCATATGCATCTAGGTGTATTTGTTATTTTCAACCCATTACAACAGACCACCAGAACTACTTGAACTTCTCTTATTCTTATTTGAAGAGGCATATATATGAATTTACATGGCATGTCAGTTACAACACTATTTGAATTTATGGTGTTTACCACCGCTTTTAACAATATTTCAATTATATATACATTTTGTATATCGTGACAAACTTACAACTTTAGTGGAATAGGCACTGATTGCACGTGTGTACAGGTAGCTGTAAATCCTACTATCATATGACCACACTGTGGCCACGACGAACCCTTCACTATTTACAGGCTATCTATAAACTACAATATACTTAATAACACCAAAGCTAGGAAATAATAAATACTGTCTTTGGTGGCAAAGACCATAAACAAGATACCAAAATATTCTGCTTACTGATGCCTGAGAGGAACATCTAGCTGGGAGTAATGTATGTTTTATTACTACTAGTTACATTGTTTGGATTTTTCTATCGACAGGAATATACATTGTTCACTTGACATTAACGAATTTGTGTTTTCCCCCTTATGATTTAGGCGCATCAAAACATATTTACTATGCTTACTGATGCACGTGCAAATAATCATGGGATAATAATTACTCCGACACTCATTACTCCGACACTTATTACTCCGACAATCATTACTCCGACTCTTAATACTTCGACAGTGCTCGATAGTCTTTGCAATTCTGGCACATTTAGCAATCCAAATGCAGTACGGGACTGCCCATTTAACTTGAAAGGGGCATGGTTTTTATCCCGGAGTCGGAAGTTATTTTCGTATGCAGCGCTATTGTTTTTAAAGCTTTTCAGCGCGGCCCAACAAAATATTTTTGTACAAAAGAAAATATCATTTCATGTAGATAAAAATGCTTTCTCTGATTAGTTTGTTTCTTCGATTCCCGTCATATTTTCCTCAAAATTCAGGATAGCAAAAATACATGGCTTACCTTTTCAAGTTATCAAGTCGTCTCATAGTTGAGCGACACCTACCTAGCATTGCATCAGATGCGTACGGAATTGGGTTTGTTGAAGAGACCGGTACTACCCGCGACCAATACTGCGGGTGCAATGCAACAGTTTCAGACAGAAATTGCTTCATTCGCATTCGGTAGAACTCATTGGGCTCGTAATTGTGTGTGTTTTTTTCCCTTTAGATTGTTGTCTGTGCTCCCCGGGTTTGTATATAAAAGGCCAAGATTGGATTTGGTTTTTTGTTGTTGTTATTTTCCTTCACTTCTTTATTGACTCCGCACAGGACACTTGTAAACACACATAAAATTAACAAATGTGCAAGTGTGTTTCTCGAAAAGATGATGAAAATATTGTTTCCCATAGAGTTTCAATAAAATTTTGACCTTCACAAGTGGTCATTTTGAAATTCGTAAATGGCCCAAAAACTATCAAAACTTGTTAAGGACCTTCATAGAAACCTTCACACCAAATTTCATTCAAATCCGTTTAGTGGTTCTCAAGAAGAAGATTCCTGAAAATGGACCAATCAGAATCTCATGACAGCCATGTTTTAGACAAATCCGAAACAAAGTAACACAACTTAAATAAGACATTTGGAACAACTGTGCCAAGTTTGGTTAAATTATGTTAAGTGGTTCACAGGTAGAAGCTCGAAATCTTGTTTTCCACAAATTTTCAATGCAAAGTTTTACCTTCGCTGGTGGTCATTTTGAATTTCCGATCGCATCAAAGTATCACTTGCTCTTAAGGCCCTTCATAGGAACATATGTGCCTAATTTCATTTAAATCCCGGCCTTTAGCGGCTCTAATCCATACAAGATTTTCAAAAATCGACCAATCAGAATCTTCATCGTCCTATACGCATCCATGCAATTTTGACAAATCTGCAGCTAACTCTTTGTGTAGGACATCAAAGAGACCATCCATGCCAAGTTTGGTTAAATTCTTTTCATGATAGTTCTCAAAAAGATGAAAATGTGAAAAGTTAACGACGACGGACACCAAGTGATGGAAATAGCTCGCACGACACTGTCGGGTGAGCTATATGGACGTTTATTGACGACGGAAGCCAAGTCACGACTTCCGCTCACATGGCCTTCCAATAGGAGAGCTGTTTATTTCAAAGTACATCTAAATATTGGAAATAAAAGTTTCGCACACTCGTTTAATCCGATGCGTTTTGCGGCACTCGTGATCATATGTTCAATATCCACTCCGTGCAATTATCCTATAGTTGTTTGGAGTTGCGATTAGATAGGATATGGTGATACAGTCCGGGATAAATAGTCGGGGTATTAATGAGTGTCGGAGTAATGACTGTCGGAGTTATGAGTGCCGGAGAAATAACTGTCGGCGTTATGACTGTCGGAGTAATGAGACGCCCCCATAATCATAAGGTTTATACATAGTTTTGTAAGCTTTGTAACAGAAATGGGCCTCGACTCAATAATTGAAATAAATAAATTTTGAATTATTCATACTTTTTACACAGCTATAATTTATGCAATGTTAATATCAATCTATTACATTATTGAAGAATAGAATACTAAATCAAGCACTTGTTGGAAATGTGTCAAAATATAATCCTCCCTTTGTTTGCACTCTTCAAATTGAAGGCGTATAAGACATTCAGCAATTATGGCGGGAAACTGGAAAATTTCATGTTCTCCCCAATGTTACACAAAATGACTGGCACTTTTTAAAATAACCGAACTATGGCCCTGTCTACGCAACAAGCAGACAACGATGAAGGATACGTACTCTTAGCGAAAATTGATAATGCTAGACACGTGTCAAATATCCTTAAAGCTATTCATTTCAAAGAGGTAAATAATAACTCAAATACGTACTCTTAGCGAAAATTGATAATGCTAGACACGTGTCAAATATCCTTAAAGCTATTCATTTCAAAGAGGTAAATAATAACTCAAAATACACCACTGCACTTGTCACCAGTTTGTATTTTTCAATTTACTTTATTATTTAATGTGAAAAGTAGTACTAGTCATACATTTCTTTGTCACACCTGTCTACATTCTGGTATTGTGTTCTATCAGGCAGAACACAATGTGTACTTGTTGAAGGGTAAAAATCAAGTTCCATCGATGATGTCGAGTCTGGAGTACCACAGGGATCTGTATTGGGCCCCAGTCTTTTCCTCTTCTACATCAATGACATGCCAGATGATATAAGATCAACAGTGAGACTCTGCAGACGACACGATAGTCTACACACAGTGTCGTCTGGTGACAATACGCTCCAAGAAGATCTGGACAAATTTGTTATTTGGGAAGTAAAGTGGATGATAAAATTCCATACTGATAAATGTCAATTGCTTGCCATTACAAAGAAAAAAACGCTGATAAAGAAGAATTATAACCTTCATAGCCACACTCTCAAACATGTACCATCAGCAAAATATCTTGGCGTAACAATTACATCAGACTTGAAGTAGGAAAGCCATATAACAAACATCAGTCAAAAAGCAAATAAAACTATTGGATTCCTGAAAAGAAATATGAATATATCCAACAGTAAAATCAAAGAAAAGGCTTACATCTCCCTTGTACGACCAACGGTGGAGTATGCTAGCCCAGTCTGGGATCCATATCTGCAGAAGGACAAGTATAAAATAGAAATGGTACAGAGAAGAGCAGCACGGTTCGTTACAAACAGGTACATGTACCATAATAAATCATCGATTAATGACATGCTGGGAAATCTGAAGTGGCAAACATTGGAAGAGAGAAGGACAAATGCAAGATTAACAATGTTGTATAAGATATAAAACAAAGAAGTCAATATCGCGGCAGATCACAAATTAATACCAACCAACAGGAAACTTAGAAATACAAACAATAACTGCTTCCAGTTACCATCATGCAATACAACAACCAGGACAGAATCCTTCTACCCGAGAACAATCCGGGATTGGAACACCTTACCCAACTCGGTGACCGCCGCAAGTAGCCTCGAATCCCTCAAGATTCTACTAGCCACCAAATAAAATATTCTGTCATTCTGTTTTTATTCTCACTGTAAATATGTAAAGCACCGATTTGACTTATCACATGCACACACCTTAAGTGACAGAATAGTCAGCCAGATGACGGTGGTCACAGTATGGTAGTAGAAGTAGAAGTTATAAATGTTAAAACATTTGTCAATTATGAAAAGAAACTTTAAACAGTGATGGTCATTAATTCCACCAATATCAACAAAATGAACAATTACGGTATTCACCTCTCACCTTAGATCAATGAAGCCAAAAAAAGACCACAACATATAACTTCATCTATTAAGTAATTTAATATCGTTTGGTTCATTAAATATTTTTTACAACCTTCAATAGTTATGTCCTTGAGATGCACAAAAGTCAAAAAGTTATTCAAAAAGATTCCTTAATCTAGCGAAATATTGCCATTATATATTTCAGATCTTAATTTTTCATCCAAATGATTTTGGTACACTGTAACACATATTATAACATTGGATTTTGATATTGTTACTTATACTTGGTTGCAGTAGAAGGATGTGTGTGTGTG
>MJUT01056672.1:179544-192042 GCA_002080005.1 Gigantidas platifrons
AAATTAGAGTAACTGTTTTATTTTCATAGTTCTCAATAGTCGATGCGATGGCGTAAATATCACATTCGCCACCACTAAGATATTTACTGATGGAAGCTTGCAATAAATCGGGTTCGTAATCCTGTTTGAATTTCGGACGCGCTGAAAAAAAAACTCTTGCTAGGTGCATGTACATCTCCTCGACTCCAATATATTCAGGATTACAGCGTTCTCCCACAGTTGATAACCAATCCTTGAATATCCTTATGTTACTCTCAGTTTTACGTTTTGTATTGATATTTTTCATCTCCGTTTTATCGGTTTTTTGTATGATGTTTCCTTACGTGTCACAATGACGTCATCCATGCAGGGCACAATAACCGGTTATTTGCCGGTCATTGATATGGATCAGGAACGTCTTCGTTTATCAAATATGCAAAACGGTATGGATAACGTACAAATATGTGATAAATGGATTTATCGACCCGTTAAAGGTATATTTGACCTCAGACTTCGTCCTCGGTCAATATATGTTTAAATGGTCGATAAATCCATACATTGACCACACCAAAAGGCTATAATTGTATAGTGTACAGATGACAACAACAGCAAAACGTACGACAGCATCATACAATAAAATATCTGCAAAATGTTTGCAGTTGAATAATAACTAGAGACTTGGTGAGATGAGACTGCATCGCTCACCTGGTATCGGATCTGGCTTGGGTTATCAGGATTCAGCCAATCAGAAACAAGATTTTCCTGTGGCAGCCGTGTTTTTTATCCGACTGCATTGAAATATGAAAGATTTATAGGGTTCCATCGTTAGATGATTTATATCAAATTTCAGATCATTTAGCCAAGTGGTTTAAGAGGAAAATATATTCTAGGATGCATTCTAAATAAGTTGGGTTCTTGTGGCCATCTTGAATTTTAAATTGTCACAAAAATTACTTAATAAGGGACCATACGAGTATCATCCAAACAACAGAAATACAGAACATTTTAACTAGTAAACAGTTATTTTGTAGTTTATGGTCTTCAGAACACATTATCTGCTCCTGGTAGCCTTGCGAATTTATGAGTTGCACCAATAACACATACTTTGTTCATATATATGTCAAATCTGGTTCAATTTGGACAAAATTATGAAAGAAAATCCAAATATGAAAATGATGATTGACAACGGATGGAGGCAAAGTAACGTCATAAGTTCACTTGTACATTATTAGGGGCAGGTATGGTAATAACAGTTTGCTAGCTAGACTTGTAACATTTTAACTGGCAAACAGTTCTTTTGTAGATTATGGTCATCAGAACGCATTATCTGCTTCTGGCAGCCATGTTGAATATACGAGTTGCACCAATAACACATACATCATAAGGTACTATCAGGAACATATATGTCGAGTTTGGTTCAATTTGGCTCAAAATTATGAGAGAAAATTCAAATATGAAAATGTTGATTGACGACGGATGGAGGCAAAGTAATGTCATCACTGGCCCAAATTGAAAACTGGTAGCCCAAATATTTCAATGACATTTTTTTTGAGTTGTTGACTAATAAAACATTCAACTAAAGCAGTTTGTTATGTTTTATTCTTCAATTATCCCTCCCTACACATAACCCTATAAACCCTTCCCTCATCCCCATAATCTTCATCATCGTCATCACTATCGGTATCATAATCTGCCCCATATATTGGTCGACTCTGTGACATGTGTCTTCACTACTTGGCATTTCCTCCATAGCTAAATTGTGCTCATTCATTTCCTTGACTTGGTCCTCCACTTGCTTGGATGCTATAACAGGGTTTAAGCTGAATTTTATTATACTACGGTCAAATGACCTAACTCATATAAATTCATCAGGCCTCTCGTCCTGAAAGGCACTTATTCAATTAGTCAATTGTGTCCTAATTTGTCTAAAACTTATAAAGTCATTTAATGCATACTTATTTATAATATTTGGAATTGAAAGCCAGACAGGTTTTCAGAGGTCACCATCTCTTTCCAAAAAAAAATTAAACTTCAGTGAAAATAAATAGAAATTAAAATCAAATTCCCCAATGAGGAATGAGTCAAAGACTTAAGAGAAGGCTTCCCTAAATAGGTTACAAAAAATCTGCTTTGAAGTAAACATTTTGTAGATTTTTTTTAACATAAATAAAGCAAAGTATTTTATTTAAATTCACAGAGAAATAAAAAAAAATAGTGGATCTTTTCAACCATTTGTCTTAATCAGGAAAAAGCTTGTAATATTTGTCCATTTCAAAGGTTTCAATATTTCCCCAAAACCTAAATCAAGTCCTCTATCGTATTTTGCACAAAAGACATGTGTAAATTTGGTGCCAAATTGATATCCGATAATCTTTGCGTGTCCGGTCCGCGGCGATTTTTAATCTTATATTTCATTGATATTTTCTTTTTTGTCAATGTCCTTGAACTTCATCAAACCATGGAACGATAAATAATATTAAAAGAGTTTTGATCTGGCGTTTCACTTTAGTTTTAATCAAAATAAATTATGGACAAATTGGATATCAAACAGGACTCTTTTATACAACAAACCCAGTATTTTACACCGGACAGTCGATCCGGTGGAAGGTAAACCAATGTTTGGTTACGTAACCATAAAATGAAAGTAGAATCGTATATTTACGTGCAGTGAGATCTTTTTAGCCAATAAATGTCGTTTCCCCATTTATCTAAAGATTGAAATTAATTATTTAGTAGAAATATTTGTTCCAAATTATAAAAATAGTGATGATAAGCATGAACAGCTATTGTGATAGATGGATTATATTGTCAATTTACACCTTGTTTCCTTTCTGAATCCACCTTTGATTTTGCTATTTGTCTATTGAATTGGGTGACAACATAGGAAGTATGTTGCATGGCAACAACTTCCAAAAATTGGTAGTTGATGCTTCTCCACTATAAAGCATGCAGCATAAAATCGTTAGATCAATGACTAGTTGGATCAGAATCTGGATAATGTGTCTGAGTGGGACAATATGTCTACCTATGGACTTTTGTTTCAGTGAGTTAGCACTATAAAAATCCAAATCAACGTGTTGGTCTATTACAAAACGGACATCGTCATTTCATCAAAAAGTAATTTATTCTCACCATCTGAAAAATTGCTCATTTGGTGTCAAACAGCAATCGCTCACTCACAATCAGAGGAAAAGAGTAACCTTCGGGATAAGACATTTCATTAAACTACAATGTACCCGGCTAACTTTAAATAAGAACACAATATACATATCTCTGAGTCATCATCAGACACATACCAAATACTAGTACATTTTGTACCCAGTATAGGTCACCTTGTTGAAAAATATGTAAATATATACTAGTACATGTACAGACATGTGTTTAATGGATATCATCACAAAAATAGGTAAATAGTATAGTATTATTACGTGATGTTTTCCATATTGTCCTAGTTATAGGTCTGAGACCTGCTGTATTGGCCTGAGGCACAGCCAAAGCCCAATACAGCAGACCGAGGACCTATAACTAGGCCAATATGAAAAACATCATGTAATGATACCTTTATTAATTAACCAGTCCAATAACCTTTGGGACTTTTCTTTGCGAATGTCGAAACGTTCCTATCTAGCTGATATTGGACTGACTGGAATCGGGCCAATACGGCAAATATCCAAATTGAACTGGTTTTTGCTGTATTGGCCCAATGAAAGTTTTTATATTGTATTGACAGATTTGATCATATAAAGGCTAATAAATCAAAGTTAATCAATAAATAAAAATATCACTTGATTTTACTGTTATAAGAGTAATGATCTTTCACTATAAACAGATTCCACCTTTCTAGCTAGTAATCAGTTACCTACGAGCATTCATTGACCCTGCTACTGTACTGTCCATGTTTATGTTTGTCTTCCATTTTTGTGATAGTATGTGGTCTTTTGAGAATAATATAGAACAATTGTACATTTTTTTCGGTATGTAAATCTGCTCTAATAAATTATGTGAAATACAATGTAATATAAACGACACTGCATACATTTCTCTCAACCGTCAGTCAGTGTAATGTTTATTTTCAGTGTCATTCTAAATTTAGAGGAAAAAAATGTTGGCACTTGGGCATCAACCTGTTTTTCCTCGAGAAGCAAGATGATGTTCTTTTTTTCCTGTACAGTAATAGTGATGGGGTGCAACATCAGCTGATCTAGATCTTGCACACAGGTACAAAAATGGGGCCAGTTAATGAGATCTCGACCCTCTCCTCTTGCATTATCTGTATATTTTTATGTCTTGAGTAGGCTTACATTTTCAATTCCAAACCAACTTTTAAGTAATTTTTCACAGTAATTGAATTTAAAAAAATTATTAACTTTCCTACAAAATTCCAATATAATTAAACTTGGATGTTTGTTGCATCTTTTTTTCAACTTCATTACCTTTTTAGGTGGTTCATGTATTAGAGCTCTGTAGAAACATGTTGTCTGAGGGTACAAGGCCAGCACCAACTAAAAAACATATAATAAATCGATAAGAATATGTCTTTTTTTTTTGTTTATAGTCAGATATTCAACCCATCTCTAATTATTAGAGACAGTAATTATTATTTAAGATTAGTTTTATTATCTCTCTTACAAAAAATATTTTATTACTTCCCTTTAATATGTTTATAATAGTACAATGTTCCATCTTGAGATTGGACTAAATTCTAAATTTACAAAAACAAGATTAGCAATTAATTGTTACAATTTCTTTACTGGTAATCCAGATTTACTTTGCGATAAATGTTCTGTTGGAATCTTTAAACAAAAATTCCATTTACATCATTATTTTCAGGATTTGAATCCCATTGTCATAGGGAAGAAATGACACACATTTTTTACATGGACAAAGCTTGTTGTCTTGGAATCATCTTCACTATATTTGAAGTGTAGAAATACCATAATTTGCTGTGTATAATGCTCATATTTTTTGCTCGTAAAATCTTTTGGACGATAATTATGCATATATGTAGTGTGTGCTACATGTATATTTATTTATTTACTTAGTCACCACTAAATCTTAATCAAAATAACAATTCATGATTTGATATCATACAGCAAACTAGATAAAACAAGATGTTGCGCGCTACGTCGTGCTAAGAATACCTTTACTCGTTCATTTGTGTCAAATTTGTATATATCTCAACACTCATTACCAGAAAATGGATCACTAACTATGAGGTAAACAGAAAGTAGATGTTCGGTAAACCTGGAAAGGGGAGACACGGTACAAGTCACCATGCCAAAGCCATATATCAAATATAAAATCATTTCTTCCAGCAGAAGCCGAGATATCTGTTACGAAAGTTTTCATTACGGCAAACTTGAACAATTCTAAGTCACGTGGTAAACAGGAAGTAGATGTGCGGTAAACCTGGAAAGGGGAGACATGGTACAATTCACCATGCAAAAGCCATATATCAAATATAAAATCATTTCTTCCAGTAGAAGCTGAGATATCTGTTACAAAAGTTTTTATTACGGCAAACATGAAAAATTCTAAGTCGCACTGTAAACAGGAAGTAGATGTGCGGTAAACCTGGAAAGGGGAGACACGGTACAAGTCACCATGCCAAAGCCACATATCAAATATAAAATCATTTCTACCAGTGGAAGCTGAGATATCTGTTACGAAAATTTTCATTACGACAAACATGAAAAATTCTAAGTCGCGCGGTAAACAGGAAGTAGATGTGCGATAAGCCTGGAAAGGGGAGACACGGTACAAGTCACTATGCCAAAGTCATGTATCAAAAATAAAATCATTTCTTCCAGTAGCAGCTGAGACATCTTTAACGAAAGTGTGAACGGACGGACAAACGGACTAACGGATGGATGGACAAGGTGATTCCAATATAGCCCCCTCTCTATGAGTGGGGGTATAACAATTGATTAAACACTATTAGCAATTCCCAATTTAGTAATATTGCATTGAAAAATATATCATACATGTATCTATATATTTTTTTAATGTTTTTTCTCAGCTCCATGCCTGCTGAAACTTTGCATAGAATTGAAAACTAAACTATCTAAAACATCTGTTAAGTAATAAAATTGACATACAGCTCCTTTTGTAAACAATGCCCCAGGGTCAGTTTCTGGATTAGCTTTCCATATTGGTAAAGGTACTATTCTTCTTTTACTTAAAGAATGTCTCCTGAAAAACAAGTACCAGTATTGAATTGGTTGAACTGTTTCTAGACCTGGACATAAATTAAACAACTGTAAACTGATTATTTTCTTTGACTTTTCATATGTCTAAAAAACATTTTTTTTGTCCAAGTTAAAAATCGTATCTGTGGTGTTATGGTCAGCGTGTTCACCTTAAGTGTGGTAAATCGTGGGTTGGGGCCCAAATCAGGTCAAACCAAAGACTATAAAATTGGTATTTGTAGCATCTCCGCTAAGCATGCAGCATTAAGGAGAAAGAACAAAGAAGGGTTGGCTCGGAATCGGGATAATGTGTCAGAGTGGGGCAACATGTCTATCCGCAGTCAGTGAGCTATCACTATAAAAATCCAACTAAACTTTTTCTCACCATGAAACAGCTGAAAATTTTTTAGCGTTAAACAACAATCACTCACTTATCCAAGCTAAATGGACACAACTCTAATATTAACCAGAACAGTAATTTTGACTTTAAACTTTAATACACTATAGACAGTGATGTTGAGATTGCCATTCTTGTTTTACAAATTTGATTTAATTTGACTATTTAAATTGTAGCCATTTGCGATCATGCAAATTTTTCATTGCATTATTCCAAGAACCAAAATTAAGTCAACAACTCTTACTCTTTTCCCTCGTCTGCATCAATATCATCCACGTCGTATTTATTCGTTGAGGAATTAAATGCCACAACTTCGGCTAAAATCCAGTTTTCTTCCTCGTCAGACTTCACTCTAGCAGCTACTTTATCTGCAGGTTTAGCTATGTAGTTATTGTCTGCAGGTACGGAGCCGCATAATGGTGGAGGTCTGAAAAAGTAAATATATCATTATTGTGTTTATAATTACTATGGCTGTTAGACAAGAAAATAACTGTAAGTAGTTCTGAAATGACATAATAAGCTATATAAAATATCATTTATCCAACACCTAGATAAAGTTTAACCAATATTCAAGAACAGGAGACATTTTACCAAATTAATGGGGCAGTTGTGGTCGTGGTCGTATGGTAGTTGGATTTACAACCACCTATGCAATCAGTACATATAACCACTAATGTTGTGAGTTCGAATCCCGCTCATGGCGAGGTGTACTTGATACAAAATTATGTGATAAAATTTGCCAGCGACTTGTGACAGATTGGTGGTTTTCTCCAGTTTCCTCCACAAATATACCTGACTGCTAACAATATAACTGCTACATGTTATTTCTCTTCCAATTTTTCAATTTTATTAAAATTATAATCTTAGGCAAGTGTTACAATCTCAATTCCTCTACTCTTAGCTAAATATGTCACACAGCGACAGTTTTAACTGGATGCAGCCATCAATTTCGGCAACAAATTAGAATGCACGTAACAAAAACACATTTTTTGTAGGAATTTAGGGTTAGGAATGTAAACATATATGGACACAAGTAGGGTTTGCCATGAGGGACTGCCAAACAAGCAACAAAATAACACAACCTTGATTACTTTTTGAAAACCCACTTAATTATTCTTTGACTAAAAAATTCCAATAGCATTGGAAGTTATTTAGCAATCTAAGAAATTTGTCCGAGATTATTATATTAAAATAGCAAGTACATTGTATACGGCATAAGTTGTTTTTTAGCAGGTACCTAATTTTCTTATTATTCACGGAAAACATTAATCAGCAGAAAAAAAAGAAAAGAATCTGCATAAATTCTCACCCTTTAACCAGATAAATATCTTTCTTTTCTTAAATACTTGTACAAGATCTTTCTCCCCTAGTATGACTTTATAGCAAATATTTAACAATTGTATGGTCACTGTCATTCTTAAAGTTGTTTAAATGATGCTTTTAAAATATCTTACAAAGGAGTACAAATCCTTCCTGAAAATTATGCACATGGTAACAAATAACAGGTAAATTATTTTACATGTAATTAATTCCCCTTTTATCTTTTAAACACTAATTACCCTAAACATTTCCTATTTTGAATTAAGATAATGTTATTCAAATATAATGGTCAATCCGCTAAAATTTGAACCTACTTTTCTCCTGGTTTGCTGACCCATAATGGCAATGTGTTAGCATTCTGTTGTAACAAGGACATCAACACACCTCTTCTCATGATGGGCTTAGGTCTGTCTGAATCAGCTACAAAATATTTCCCAATCAAATTATACCTTCTTAAATAAATGTCACATGACAGCTTTAAGAAAATTTAACAAAAAAAGGTTTGAAGATACCAAAGAGGCAATTAGAAAATGTAACTGAAGGAAAGACAATACAACTGGCAAATGAAAAAGGACCAAAGGACAAAACAATGATCTACAAAACACTACACAGAACACTAGAAATTGAACAACACGAACCCCACAAAAACCGTAGGTGATCTAAGGTACTCTGAACATGTAAGTAATTTCTGCTCCTTTTGTGGCACCTGTCGTGTTACTCATGTAACAAGCCTCTTAAATGAGGTAGGAAAGGATTGTGATTAAGACAAATGGATCATGTCTACAATAAAAGAACCACAACGCCTTTCATATCATAGATCTTAAAATATATGCTGTATCTTACAAACCTATTCTTCTTGTTTCTCTAATAGATTTAACTTCTGATATTTTGTCCAATGCTTTCCTCAGTAACCTATAAATATACAATTATATATTTTGACTGTTGACATTTTGGTTCATTCATAAAAAATAGGTCAGAAAATGTGTTGGCTTAGGTTGAATAAGGTAAGAATATATACCGTGGTTGGTTATGTATAATACACACATTTTTATCCTTAGAAAATGACAGGCATTGAGTTAACAGACTTGGTATTGTTTAATTAGTGTTGAATCAGGGTGATATCAATGTACTACATTGACTGGTTTAACCCTGCCACATGTTTGTGCTTGTACCTGGATTTCCAATGCCATATCTATGTTCTGGTCTTTTTTGTGTTTCAGTGGTTTCAGAGATGGCTTTACATTTTACTGAAAATTCTCATAGGAAATTCTAAATCAGTCATGGTCTATACATCAAATAACTAATCATTGCAATAAAATGTCACATGTAAACAAAAATGAACTTATCACCTAGGTAATACTTACTCTGCCTCTACTTCAGCATCCTGCATGGCTGTTTTGTACAAACCCTTTAATTTACTCTTGTAGTAGGGTGTTACTGTAGATAAAATTATATTATGTTGAGAATTATATTTGATATGACTCTGCTTATGTATTTTTTATTTTTCTATTTAGATCGGTTTCACTTAACCTGATATATCTAAAATATTAAAAAGATGTGGAGGATTGCAATCCCATTTACAGATTTAACCCAGCCACTTGTTAATGCCTGTCCATGCAAGAACCTCGATTTCCAATGGGATCTGTTTTTCATTGTCTTCATTTATAAAGTTTGAGGTTTGTTGGAGGAATGATTTGTATTATTGGCTGTATTATCGAATGTTACTTTTAACTTTATATTTTTAGAGGGGAGGGTTGAACTCCTATTAACCGGTCTAACCCCATAACATTTAGGTGTCTGTCCCAAGGTAGGATCTTGATCTCCACCTGTTGTGGTCTTATGTGTGTTTAATGTGAGGTGAGATCTGATGTGATCGTTGGTTTTATTGATATTGGTGGAAGAGTTGACCATCGCTGTTTAAACTTTCTTTTCATAATTGAGCATCTTTAACAATTAGAGTGATAAATCAACTACATCTGTCTGATATCCACTGACTGGTACAATGCTGATCCATTTATTGTGGTATAGTGGATTCTGAAGAACATAAAGATATTTTCATTACAGTGACACCCATATACATGTACTTGCTTATAAAATAGAGTGCTGGTTTATTTGTTTTTGGTGTTTAACACCACTTTCAACAATATTTCAGTTATATCGTGGCTGTCGGTTTGATTGATGGAGGAAACATGAGTACCCGGAGAAAACCACCGCCTTGTCGCAAGTTACTGACTTTTATAACATAATATTGTATCGAGCAAGGTTTGCACTCACAACATCAGTGGTGATAGACACTGATTGCAGAGGTAGTTGTAAATCCAACTACCATATGATCACGACCACGATGGTCCCTTATGGTTTATTTGTAAATTGTATTCAACAGTAAAAATATTTACCTCTTTGTTCCTGTTGCATTCTCTCGTGTGTTTTTGATATATTTGTCAAGTTGTGTTCTCCTCGAGCTCTCTCATCCTAAAAAAATATATGGGTATGTTACATGTATATATTATCCCCAAAAACCCCAACATTTTTTTCCAGATTGTTCTCATGTCCGTAATGTAGACAATTGTGTCCAGTTACAAATCACTTCTATTTTGTAGTGAGCTATTGTGTTCGCCTTCACAGCAAGATAAATAAAGTATTTACCACATTTTGACAAACTAGTCCGAACAGCATTTTAAAAGAATTTTTTTTCTATTTGATTAAGCCAACTGTATGCAATTTTTACAAGACTGAGGCATGGGGATAGTGGTTTTTGACGTAGACTGTTGCCGTTGTACAAGCTCCAACTTTTTTTCTCCAAAAATTTTCCTGGGGCTTATAATAACTCAGATGGGGTAATAGCTATGATAAATCATTGATTTAATATTATATCAATGTTTGTGCTTTAAAATTTGCTTTAAAATGCTCTCGAGTACCAATTTGTATACAACAATTCAATTAACATCTAGGTCCCAATTCTTCATTTATATGACAGTTTAGAGTCATTTTTTTGCTATAATATAAATATCTAATGTAATTCTTATTGTACAATTTATGTTAAAACTATCATTAGTAGCTAATACTTGGAAATCTTAAATAATAAAAAAAAAAAAACAACATTTTCTTAATACTTACTTTTTTCCTCAAAACATACAATGTCTTGACTGAGTATTATATAATCAGTAAGATTTGATACTTTATTTACAATCAAATAGGGTAAGCAAACTTCCCATGTGATCACCTCTACTAGGCAGTCACCTGCACTAAAAGGACAAAGGTCATCTTGTTCTCGTCCTCATAGAAAATGTCATGTATGAATTGAACCTCTTTTAAGAGGTCACCTGTATTAAAAAACAAATTTTATTTGTCCCATATGTGACCTCTTAATACAGGTTTGGCTACTACATGGTATATATATACATGTAGATCTATAAAAGAAATTGACATAAGACTACAATCTCAATTTCAGACTGATCACATGTTTTACCTGTACATTGTGTATTAAACTATACAATTCCTTTAGTAAATCTTTTATTCTATTTTCTGCATGTTGTGCTGTATTTGAAGCTGAATTACTATCAGAGGATGGACTGTTTGCACCACCCCCACTGGCGGTTTTGGTACGACCCATAATGGAATATAAGGATGCAAGTCTGACCACCAGTCAAGCCATTGGTTACATGTTGATTATCTGATCACATTTCTGTAAAAGTTAAAAGATAGAGATTGTTTATCAAAATACGGCCATAACAGTTTTTCAATATCAATGAAATCAGTCGAAAAAAACCCTCTAAAAATCAATTGCCCTATTTGCCATTTTCTGTAGATTATCTCTCCATGAGAACTAAAACATAAATAAAATTAACAGAAAAAATATTATTCAAGATACTAAAGTATCTGAATTCTGTTATCCACGTAGTCATACATTTTTGTATTTGTTGACTAGTTGACTGAGTAATTTGTTGTCACCAGACATTTTCTAGTTGTGTTTTACTGGGTAATCCGGTACCCAATTTTTTCAAATGTCGAGGGGAACATAGCTAGAAAATTAACTTTGTATTACCGTAATTTGCATAAAGATATGTTGTTTTGTTTATTAGAGGACGTTTAGTCCTCATTACTGTGTTTTACTGGGTAATCCAGTACCCAATTTTTTCAAATGTCGAGGGGAACATAGTTAGAAAATTAACTTTGTATTACAGTAATTTGCATAAAGATATGTTGTTTTGTTTATTAGAGGACGTTTAGTCCTCATTACTGTGTTTTACTGGGTAATCCGGTACCCAATTTTTTCAAATGTCGAGGGGAACATAGTTAGAAAATTAACTTTGCATTACCGTAATTTGCATAAAGATATGTTGTTTTGTTTATTAGAGGACGTTTAGTCCTCATTACTGTAGACCCTCCCCCCCCAGGTAGACTACATACTGATGCTCTATTTCTAGTGTTGGTATCGCGTCTATACTAATCACAAGACTTAAATGTTGGGGTGCCATTTAAACCTGGATGTGAGTTTAGATACGAAAGTATCTACTGTCATAAAAAGATAACTAGAGGCTCCCAGGAGCCTGTATAGCTCACCTGGGTATGATAACAACATCAGTCAATAAAACTTGGCAACTCCGGTCAAAA
>MJUT01056672.1:192800-223390 GCA_002080005.1 Gigantidas platifrons
ATCAGATTTACTTCAAAATTGCAGGGTAGGTAGATCTTGCTGTGCTGATCATTTTTATCCCCATGTCAGATTTTTGATATTATTAAGGGTTTTTGAGTTGTTACCCAAAAACCTGCAATTTTACCATATGTTCTATTTTCAGTAACAGTGGCCATGTTGATTGGTGCACGGCATCACCGGACACAATTTTGAAACTAGACACCCTAGTGATGATTCAAACCAAGTTTGGTTTCAATTGGTCAAGTAGTTTCAGAGGAGAAGATTTTTGAAAAAGTTTACGACGGACGCCAAGTGATGGCAATAGCTCACATGACCCTTCAGGTCAGGTGAGCTAATAATCACAGCAACTTTGTTTTGTTTAAAAAAAATAAAATATTATATTTTATTCAATAAATTTAAATAATATATCTATTTGGCAACTATGTCAAATTTGCATAAAATAAAACTGGCAATATGATTGTCATTGATGGACCATTGCATTTATATTGTATCCCCCTAGGTGGCGTTACTATCTCGTAACTTTGCAACTTCATACCAAAATGGTTTTGTAACTTCATAACTTTGTACCCATTTCGTAACTTTGATCTTTTTCATTTATCTATCGATATATGGTATTTTCAAACTTCTCAGTGACGTCATAAGCAAGCTGGGTGATGTCAATCGACCTTCCTCTTTGCCTAGCGACCTTCCTCTTTGATAGTATATAATTAACTGTTAAGAATATACCCTCACCCATGGCACGGACAGTTTTAGTACGAACTCTCACGCCATTGGCACTCGCATAACTTCATAGTGGACCGTAACCCCTGTTTGCCTAGCGATCTCCGCTCCTGGGAGCTTTGCTCCCATATTAAATAATAGAGGACGCTAGTCCTGATTACTGTAGACCACATCAGTTGGACCCCCGCGTAGACAACCTACTGATGCTTTATTTCTTGCGTCTGATCTCGCGTCTATACTGATCGCGAGATTTAAATGTTGGGGCGCTGACGAATAATAGTCATTTCGTACCATATCCATTTCGTACATTCCATTTCGCACTACAGTGAAAACCATGTCGTACCATATGCAGATCGATACATTATAACCAATTCGTACCATATGCATATTAATACAGTCGTACCAAAGGTAGATCGACACATTATTACCATTTCGTACCATATACAGATCGATACATTATGACCAGTACGAAATGATTAGCTTCGGTAGTGACACCGTGAAACCCGGATGTGTAAGCCAGCTTAGATACTAAAGTAAATTACTTTCATGAAAAGGATTTAAATAATAGCTACTTTGTTTTGTTTTTGTTAAATAAAATTTCAGTGTATTTTCATTCCTAACTCAATAAATTTCAAAACGACATCTATTTCATTTGCAACTGAGTCTGTATCCAAACTTCGGACAGTTTTCGTATCCGCTACCAAGCACAATTCCTGTCCAATGTTATTTGTATTCCTAAAATTAACATGTTAACATTTTTTTTTCATTCATTCCATCGGGGGCAACACCTAGCGGAGGTGCCAGTCGCTGAGGCAAACATCGTTTCCGAAGGTGCCCTCTTCTGCGTCCACGTGATATACTGTTATTATTATACTGTTACCAAACTATATATAGCTCTACCTTATTAATAAATTAGACACAGGTACCAGTATACAAATAAAACAACAACAATATTCAAAGGTATTTTGAGTATCATTTAATTTCAAATACTAACGTCCTCTCTATAGGCCATGCCTACTCATATTAACTAACAGTGTAAAGGGTACTCTAGATTCCACATGATAGTGTTTACACTTTATTGATAAACATATTAGGTACATAAAGGTATTTTTAGTATCACTTAATTTCAAATAATAACGTCTTCTCTATAGGCTTAGTCCGAGATTCCTCTGTCGTTCGACGACTATTTAGAGCTTGCTGTTGTCGTTGAACGTCAGAGCGCTTGCCATAAGCAAAACAGCGGATTTTTTCCCGCATCTCATATGTAGCACATTTCCACGTTTTGTGGCTAGCAGATTTTATTTTCTATCCAAAACCCTAATATATATCGCTTCACCAATCATTTTTCTATTCATTCATAACCATCTTACCCTCAGAGAGTGGTGTTACACTCGATTACAGCACGTTTTTTCCTTACACCCGATGATTTGGTCATTTCACTGCCATTTTTTTAACGTGATCTCGCGATACTAACTGAAAGATGACAGCAATGCATTGCATGATGGGAGATACTAAATGCAGTGCACTAAATTAGCATACGTAAACAAACATACAAGACGATATAAAGCGTATTCTGCAGGACAAACAGTTCCATCTACAGCTCAAATCAGAGCAGAAGAAAATAATACAAAATATGTTGGATAGAAAAGATTCATTTGGCAGTGTTATCCGTGGGCTTCGGAAAGAGCATGTCTTACGTTTCCCCTTATTTTGGACAAGGTCAGATCATATATGCAAATCATCTCCCATGATACATTGCGGTAATAGTAGTTCTCTCGAAGTCACGTGACAAATATTTCAAAATGTCAGTATTCAAAATGGCGAAATCATATGGTCTGGGGAAATTGTGCTGTAATGGAGTGCAACACCAATTTCTGAGGGTAAGATGGTTTTGAATTAATAGAAAAATGATTGGTGAAGCGATTTATATGAGGGTTTTGGATAGAAAATAAAATCTGATAGTCACAAAACGTGGAAATGTGCCTCTCTCGAGTGTGAGAGGAAAATCCGCTGTTTTGTTTATGGCAAGCGCTCTGACGTTCAACGACAACAGCAAGTTCTAAATAGTCGTCGAATGGCAGAGGAATCTCGGACTACTATAGGCTATGCCTACTCATATTAATCATAAAATGAGTGAAGCTCAGCCTATGATTATCATTTCATTCTAATACAAAAAAAATGTATACTCGAAACACAGGCAAGTCCCTGTGCTCGAAACTATAACCCAAGTCAACATATATTGTCTTTTTATTTTATTAAATCATGACAGCTTCTTTTTTGTCTTCACATTTTTTTCAATTATTATAATTAAAATCCACTAAAATCAAATTAATCAGTTTCATTTTAAAATGTGTAGTTTATCTATTATTTTGTAAATGATTTTAATCAGTTGACAGTTCTCTCAAGTTTAGTGGGCTTTAGTCTGCCTTAACTTGGACACGAGTGTTCAAAGGGAAAATTAACTAATACGATCAGAGAACAGGTAGGAATAAATACAAATTTGCATGTGCACCTTGTCTTTGTTTACCTTTTTAATTATCCTTTTGTTAACTGATATTTGATAGGTCATTTAAGCTGTACTTCCGTTTTGCTCTTTACGATCCTTGTCATTGGTCGATTGTGTAATTGTTTCAAGATGGAGGTCGCCGGCCTACCATTGGCAGGCACCATACTTTATTCTTCCAGTTATCTGATTATTAGACGCATTTTACTGTCTGCCTTCAGCCGTAGAATATCTGTATTCGTTTTATGTGATATAAGTTTGAAGTAAGATACCCAGTAAGCAAACAAAAATGCAAAATATTCAGGAAACGGAAGCAAGAGTACGGGAACCCTGAAAGTGAAGGTCGTGCAATTTCGATCATTTTTTTTTCTAGAAATTCGATCAGTGCTTATTATTTTCTATATCTTTACAAAGTTGTCCACACTTTAATCTAAAATATATGACGTGTTATGTTTGTATAGCTTGATACCGAAACATGTTATAATTTTTCCAAAATCGGAGATAAAATTTTAAAAATTAAAAAGAAAAAGAATTAGTATACTGGTCCAAATCAAGTTCTTGAATTTATTTTGATATAGGTCTAAATAAAGGCTGAAAAAATTACAGGTCCAAACAAAGTTTTACTGGTCTTGGGCTGGAGGACCGGTGCTCATCGTGAGGACTGTAAGTGTAAATGACTCACAACTCTTCAACTGTTTAAGCTTTAGATAGATGTTGATCTAGTAATCTCGTCGAGATTAGGTTTCCGAAGAAATTCGGAAGCCTAATCTCGACTAGATTAGTTGATCTACATGTAGTACACCAATGCATTGTGCCATAATTCCTGTTGAAGCTTATCATAAATTTAGTATTCCTTTGTGACGAAAGTCCTGAAGGGGAGATATATTAGGGTGTTCCTTTTCTGTTGTCATTAATTATGACAATTGTCAAATTTTTGTGATTAGATCAGTTTTTCCAACATCATGAGAAGCCCCTCCCAGAGGGTGTGCCGGGGGTAGAATAGGCACCAGGTTTCTCCACCCTAGAGGTTCTAGTCATCTAAAAAGGGTCAATCACGCGGGTATCTCAGGGTATAGAAATGGGACCGAGAGCTTCTTCGGCTTGAAGGAGCGTCCGTCGGTTGTGTGGGATGCATAAATTCACAACCAACCCGTCCTTCGGATGAGACGTAAATGAAACCGAGGTCCCGTGTTGAGAGATTGCCACCCTCTTCGCACGTTAAAGAACCCAGTGTAACAGCTCATGATGAGTGGTCCATAGGAGGCATGTTGCACTGCCTAAATTATCCGTCCCTTCCCATCACCTTTCCTTGTTCCGAGTCACGTGGCATTTAAATTTTTAAATGTTCTCGTCCTGAATATACAAAAATGTGTAGCTGAAAAATTGCTCGCTGGACGTTAAGCACCAATCAATCAAACCAAACCAACATCATGAGGACCAAAGATCGTCGGCACCTATAAAAAAGTATCATAAGAGCTACGGTTTTGCAACTAGTGTCGTCTAAACCTTGTTAATGGTCTACTGAATTTCTTCAGTTTGCATCAAGTGTTCGTGATCAGGACAGTTTCTTCTTTGTGATAATCAATCCATAGCCTTAAGTGATTCTCTGTGTTTCTTAAATGTACATGTAGCATAAAAAAGTTGGAATTCACTACTAGCTTCATTCAAAAACAGATATATTTTACATCTTCATAGATACAAGACTGAGTGTGGTCTCATTTAAAAGTTTATACTATAAGCTTTCTAAAACACTATCACATTACACAATTGCTCTGATTTTGTCATCCAAAATGTGGCTTCGAAGTCAAAATATATCAAGTTTTTAGGGTGTGATTTGTGTCAAATCTAAAACAATGATTTTGCTTAGTTTATTAACAACAGAAAATCTGATCACAAGCTTTAAATAATTTACTATGGGGTTGTTTACTTTCTGCACTTCAAGCCATACTTTACAGATTGAAATTTGACTGAAAATTGACAGAGTTATTGCTGAATTAGTCTCTCCACCCATGTGTGATATTTTCTTTTTTTAAGGGGTGTTAGTTATGTCTGTATGATTAGAAATACAGAGTAGTTAATGGAGTTACTAAATAGGTAAATTTTATCATTTAAGAGATTTATAAACCAGAAAAATCTTATTAACATCTTCTAATCAACTATATTTTATCCAAAAAATTACTATGAAAAGTGCTTATTTTATGTAGAGTCCGTAGGCCCTATTTTTGTAAAGCTTCATAAGCTTTATTCAGTCATGAAATTTAACACATCTTCTTCCATATATTGTATGTCCAAAAAAGAGTTACTGCAGAAAAAATTGTGGAAACCACACATTTATTAAAATTTTGGAGCAGTATTTTCTGTTTTAGTATCAATGTAGAGTCCGTAGCCATTAATTTTCACAACATGAATATCTAATATAAGGAGTTGTATTTCTACTTTGTCTTAATATAATTATTTCTTTGGCAAAGCTAACATGAAATAACAAATATAGAACATAATATCAATTTTTTTAAAGAAGTAAGTAATTAATAATTGATATCTGATTAAACTTTCTTTGCTGATTTTAAATTTCTTTATTCAGAAAATGGTTAAATATCATTTTTATGATAGCACTTCAACAAGGGTATTTGTGTGTTTATTCAAATTCACAGTTTAAAGTACATAAATTACTTATTTGTTTGATAACAACTCCAGAAAGATTTTGCATTTAAGTACATATATAATGGAAACAAGAAGAAATAGAAATCAACTGATGTTTCAAATGAGGAGGAAGAGCCAAAAAGTGTAAAAAATTGACAAAAAAATCTGAAAAAATGAGAAGATACAGATCAAAATTCAAATGTAAGATCTGATGCAGCAAGGCTGAAGAAAATGAGAAAGAATAATTGAGAGTGCAAGAAGGTTAAGAGAGATCTTCAGAGGCAAGCCATTCAAAGTGGAATCACAAAACTAGAAAAAAAAAGCCATCAAGATGCAAAGAAACACTTAGATGAAAAGATACAGATAAAAAAAGAAAACAAAGAACAGAAAAACTAAGACTTAAATGAAGAAAATGACCAACTTGATGATTCACAAGAAAATGGATGATGAAAATAAAGTTATAGACAGCAAATGATAAACCAATTACATCTCCTATTAGTAGATTCACCATATACTGCCAAGCTAAAAAGGTAAAAGAGATTTTGCCCAAAACACCTGTAAAAAAAATTTGCAGTGATTGAGAAACTTATGGATTCTCCTTCTACCTCTGGTGTTCTAGAGAAAAGAGGAGTAATAGTAGGTAAAGATGTAGATGTAAAGAAAAAGCTACAAATAGCAGATGGCTATATGTGAAAACAGTAAGAAAGAATATCTCTATCTCAGACCTAAAGCTATAGGGAACACAGCCAATCGATGAGAAAGTAAAGTATACTACCTTTGTACAAACAGCACTCATGTCAATTAGTAGAAAATATAATATCAGACTCGTGCTAGATATTGGGGAACACAACAAAAGAGGAAATCAGTGGACAACCTTAGAGGAGATTAAGAAAAGACAGAGAAGAGAGGACAGAGTAACAGATGATGTAAGGAGAAGAAGAATCAACTTCTATTTGTCACCAGATATAAGTAGGAAGTACCAAATAAGAATGTGGTTCTGAAGATAAAAGAAAGCAGAAATGTTGAATTGGTACAGAAACATATCATGTCTGTAACTGTAGCTGAAGTATATAGCAGATACAAAGTAAAGTTTTTAAATGATAAAATTGGTTTAATTCTGTTCAGAAAACGTAAAGTTAAACAATGCAAGTATCTGAAGCTTACAGGAAGTCAGGTCTATGTCAAAAATGTTGTAATGCAGCTCTGAAGGCTGAAGATCTGCAAAAAATGTCTGTACAGATTTAAATTAGAGATGTAAAGACAGTCAAAACCTGAATATCTGAATTAACCCTTTGTGAAAACACAGAAGATCCACAATTTCACAAGAATGTAGTTGCCTAGAGTGCAAATGTAACAGCTGTGGAACAGATATTTTAGATACACATTATATAAATCTGATTGATAAAAGCAGTGAAAGCAAAAGCATAGAATATCACAATGTAGTTATGATAGTTATATTTGATATAGAAATACTTTTGATAAGCTTTTTTCAAAGTTAAAGTTATTTTGGTAGAGTCCGTAGGCCTTTGACAATGCTTATATCTTTTGGCTAAGATAACTTTTCCTCCCATATTACTATACTTTAGATATGAGTCAAACATGTTACCATTTTAATCTTTTATTTTGTGTTGTAATTACTGCTCTTTTGGTTTTTGTAATATGTTTAGTCCAAATTTAATACGCCGGTTGCAAATGTGTCATTTTGCTTGTTGTATAAGAATGTATATTTTTTTTTCTATTCTACCAGACCTTTAGTACTTTAGCAACTATAGATTTACATTAAAGTTAAATGGTTAATTTAGGTATTACTACCTACTTTATAATAATTACAAGAAACACATGAATTTGGTAGAGTCCGTAGGTCTTTGAACACCACTTTTTTATTAAGTAAATTTTTTATTCATGATAAGATATCAACAAAAATTTGTGTTGCATACTATGGTAGCATGTACAATGCCTCTTTTAAGAATGAAATATTTATTTACTGGTGGGTTTTTTCTGAACTAGCTTATTTGAAAAATTTAAAATAAAAAAAATTGCTCTCGGTTGCTATTCAAATACCATTTTTTTTTCAAAAAATGCTACATACTTATCTTTTTTTTATTTTCTTGAAAGTTTTGATGTTTTTCTAGTTAACCTATTTGATTTTGTTGTTTAAAAATAAAAGTTTATTGAAAGTTAGCTCTGTGATTGTGTTTTGTGTATAGTCTGTAGGTAGGTCTACTTGCAGTTATATAAATGAGCATTTCTCAAAAGTGCCTGCATGAATTTTTAAAAAAAAATTCAGATATTATGCCAGAAATGTAGTGCTTGCAAATGAGGTAACTCTTGAAAGTCTAGGATAAAGTTGATTTTTGACCTAATGTGACACAAAATAGTCCCACCTGATTGTGATTCAGCCGTTTAGTTAAATGGCTTATTGTAAACTTTAGATTATGCCTGAAAACCAATAAAAAAAAGGGGCATAACTCTGAAACAACAACAGTCATATACATCAAAATCACACGACCTGAATTTTATCCACCTACCTGTAAACGGCTGAAACACAATATAGGGCTCATATTCAAAAGCAGTGTGTTATGTGCAATATTAACGTACTTCCATTGAATTTTAAGGTATCACTTTAATATCATGTTTTAGATGGTGAAACACAGAAGTTGCATACACAATTTCAAGAAGATATCTCTCATAGTTTTTGAGTAACAAGCAAAAGGGTACCAAAAAATTTGCACAAATAAGGCATTATGCTGTTGCACTTGAAATTTGTTTATATTTACACCAAAATTTACTTTTCAAAATAGGAAAACAACAAAACTATTTTAATATAAATCTTTAGAAAAATTAATCAGGATTAATTTGATACCAAATTCATGAAAATCGAACATCAATTGGAGAAATTATCAGGCTTTATCCAAAAGGTATGTTTCTATCAGAAATCTGTAGGGTCTGTAACCAGTAAAAAAATCTTCTAGAAAACACCGTCAAAAGATTGATATTTTTATGTTTGAAGATGTAAAATACACAGAGTAGTTATAATCAGTCAAAATATGAACAATTGTAGACAGAATAAAAACTGCAGAACAGAAAATATGGTTACGGACACTACAAAAACCATGCAACTATATTTAAGGGTGTAATTATAATCTTGTGTGAATAAATGTTAATTAAAAAGAGAAATAACAAGTAATTCTGAGTAATCTTAACATCATACCAACTTCAGACATTATAGATCATAGAAAACATGTTGCTTTTAAGAATAACAGTACTTGAATGTTCAGCTCTGCTGCAACACTGAATTGCCCTTTATTGTGTTTTACCCGAAATTTTATTTCAAAGTTTTAGTTAAATCAAATATCAGAAACTTAAGGTAATGCCAAGAAACAAATAAAACACATGATAATTTGAAATATAATTATGGGGTAAAACTCTGGAACAATAAAAGCTATGCTAGCCAGATATTGTGCTTCAAATGCATACAAATTATTTCAGTCAAATGAAGATAAGGACGTCATGGTCATGATTGCATGGTAGTTGGACCTACAACTTTACAACTACCTGCATAATCAATGCCCATCACCTCAAAAGTTTGAATCCCTCTCAAGATGAGGTATACTTGATACCACTTTATGTGATAAAGTTTGTCAGTGACTCACAGCAGGTCAGTGGTTTTCTGGGTACTCCAGTTTCCTCCACCAATAAAAGTGACTGCTGTAATGAAATTGAAATATTGTTGAAAGTGGCATTAAACACCATAGCCCTATAGTACATTTTGTGTATATGTAGGGGTTTGACTTTGAGGCATTTTCATGATTTTTTCAATTTGTGTCATGATTAATTGGAATCCAAGTCAACTCGCCCCCCAAGTAAAAAAAAATATTTCCAACTCGCCCCACTTGTGAAGTGTGCTAGACTGACTTGGAATCTATTAAGTTCCCTATACTAGGATGTCAGAAGGGTGTCGATCGGAATGTAATAGAGACTCCTTTCTGTAATTTTACAGCACAACATGTGCTGATTTACCCCAAGTTGGCTTGTCTGTCTATGTATGAATACTTGCAGTAATTATTAACGATCTCAGGAAGTTATTACCTCAGTGTAGTGATGGAACGATTATCGCCGATGATCGATTAACGGTCGTTTGAGTGGCAACGATGCTGATAATCGATTCCAAAATTAATAATCGAATATCGCCGACATCGCCGATTCCGGATTTTTGGTTCCGTTTCCGGTATCCGTATTAGAAATTACGTTAATCAAAGTCAAAATGGCTGAAACAAACAACGGCTTGAATCACAAACTTGCCATCATGTATTTAAGTTTACCACGATTATCTGAACGAGTATTGAGTTTGTATGGACAAATACCGGGCTCACCAATAATCATGCTTTTTCTTCAATATTCACATAAAAGGAGCTCCCATGTTCCTGAAATTTGACCCATACAGGATTTGATGTTGAATATTTTATTCCAAACTCGTTAATTGCATCCTTTTTATGATCATTGTGCAGTAGCCAGTATGTTCGTTTTGTGAAAGGTAGGGGAACATGCGGTAGTGGGGAAAGAAACGTTAAAATTTGGATCGATTTTCAGAAGTCTCCCAGCTTTTCCCTCACTTCCAGTCAAGTCAAGAGAGAGAGAAGTCAAGTCGTCCTGTTTTTACTATGTGTGGTGAGCCCTGCAAATAGTTAATAAAAAAAGGTGTAGGCTAAGTCTAAAAAACATTGTCTCCTTGTGATTTTGAACCAAAAAATTGATATTTGATTCCTGAAATATTGCTTACATGTATATGGTGACATAAACTGAAAATGCTAGGTTCTAGTCTGTTTCTAATTTGGTTTCCAATTCATGTTGTTTGAATTTTGTTTTACCATGTTCACTGTGTTTAAAAAAAATGTTTGACAATGTTTTTCTGCAACATAAAATTTTTTTGAATTGCCAAGTAAACACTCAAGTTTTATGTGCATATCAATGTTTTTCGTGCATCACAAATTAACTTCATTCTCTTAATCTTCTGTGTGTATGACCTTTTAAATGTAGGCTTTAGTTTGACATTTAAATAATAGGACCTTGGTCGTGTTTTGGCACATTAAAACACATTAAAAGTTATATTCAGTTTAGTAGTTACAATATACAACAATAACTGAAATATATTAATGCTCTGATAAGACTTAACTATTTTCCGATTAATAATCGATTAATAATCGATTATGCCCTTCCGATTATTGCCGATAATCGATTATGAAAATTTTCCGATTCCCCATCACTACCTCAGTGTATGTTTCTCATGTAGCATATTCCTGATGATTTTCTATTTATTATTTTCATACGAAGCCATACAAATTTCTCAATTTCGTTGTTTTGAAATCAAAAACAAACCATACCAATCTCTCTTTTTCTTGAACAAACATTATCTCTTGTTGTTTATAATAACAGCTTGTACAATGTATATTTATTGTTAAAATTATAAAAACACAATGCTTGATGGTACTTTGTCGGTGATAATTAATTGTCCGTCAAAGACTAATTAAAATAAATGGGAAAACAATACTGACAAATTTTGTAGTTCACATGCAACTACAATCTTAATTGTTGTGATAATTACATTGTATCAATTGTCTTTAATTATGTATCTGGTAACAATCAAATTGGCTTTGATCTACCAGTTGATAATCTAAAAACAGGAAAAGTTAGAAATACCTTTCCAACAACCTATGGGGAACTAGATATTTTTCAAGTCAGTCTACCACACTTCACAAGGGGGCGAGTTGGAAATATTGTTTTACTAGGGGCGAGTTGTCTCGAAAAGGGGGGAGAGTTGGTTGAAAATGGGGGCGAGTTGTCCCGTCATATTCCATTATTAAATTATTAATTGTTATTCTCAACTTTCCTTGGTTGGTACATGTACAGGCACTTCAATAAAAATAAGTGGTGTGTTAAACTTGTTTTATTGGTAAAAATGTTACAATAACATGTACGTAAACACCAGTGAGCAGTAACAGAGAACGAGCCTTCCTTTGCTTGTTATCGAAAATTATCAGGGGGTGTACAGTTATTCATTAAAACTGTGATTTGCCCAAATTTAGTCTTAATTTCAATAGATGTTTACTTTGTTATATCGAAATAAACAAAAATTACAAATAATTCATTACTTTAAAAGCAAACTTCATGCTAGATCTTGCGTAAGTCACTGTTTTCGTGAGCACATGGGTTTATCACATGGTTTTGTTTTTCTCCTCTGGAAATTTGTATAACACGGATCTGTGACGGATTTGATCCGCTCCGGAATTATTTAATTGCAGACGCGGATTGAGCTTGGATACACTATATAAAAGAATCATTTATTTTGCCGGGTGTATTCCGTTGTAAATGTACATTTATTAAATAGCTGAAATTTTTACATTTTCTCACGAGACTGTGGCATTCTTTGGATCAAAGTGTTTTGTTCTATATCTTAACGAAAACATATCCCCCTCCATTTTTTCCTACGTCCCTGGTTTTGTGCCCGTTATAGGCGCCTTGATTCACAATAAACGGAATTTGATACTGAAACCAAAATATATAGTTAAACGCGTAACTTAACAGTTAT
Organism: Gigantidas platifrons; assembly: GCA_002080005.1. NCBI lineage: Eukaryota > Metazoa > Mollusca > Bivalvia > Mytilida > Modiolidae > Gigantidas > Gigantidas platifrons. The sequence goes on from MJUT01056672.1 coordinate 205,250, forward strand.
TAAAAACATTACTTAATGGGGATCTTACAAGAAAATAACTAACAAATATGGTGCTATATTGGGTAAAGAAAAAGCTATGCCCTAAAGACTGTGCATTATTATTTGTGCTACAAATAAATGCCAGTACGCATCTTATTTAAACGCAAATACCCGGCACGTGATAAATATTGAACTTAAAAATAAGAACTGCTAAATTAAATGTTTTAAGAATGGAGATGGAATTGTGTAAAGGTGTGTGTTCTTTCAAATTCGCTAGTTAAACCTCTTTATTATCTGTGATGCATTTGGATGTAATGTGCTAAGATGATCAAATAACAGGAACCTGTCAAACTCCCTTAAAATAATTCAAGACCCATCACATCGTTGTTTAGACGGTAGGTTCCCTGAACGCCAACATTCTTATAAAACAACATATAGTGTAGCTTGTTGCTTTAGCACTTAAGTTGTTTTGTTTTGTTTTTCTTTCTTAATTAATTAAGCAATTAATAAGTGAAATATCACATGCTATATATTTAGTTAAATTCTCAGTAATGAAAATTAAGCAAAATATATTGATTTAAGAAGAAAAATCCTTCATCCTTAAAGGGACCCTTTAATATCTATTAATTATGAAGGTCTTTTGGACAACACTCTTTGATCTTGCAAAGTGTTGGTGTTCCGGTATACAGCCGTCTAGACACCTATCGGCAACCCCTTTCCAATAGACTGTCCAATTTGTGTTGAAAACAGATATATACACAAGTAAAGTTTGATTTTGGGTTTAAGTGCTTTTGATTTAAATAGTCGTTTGGTTGATTGGTTTTATGATTTTTAACGCCACTTTCAACAATATTCCAGTTATATCGTGGCGGTCAGTTTGATTGGTGGGGGAAACCGGAGGACCCGGAGGACACCACCGACCTGCCGCATGCAGGTCACTGGCAAACTTTGTCACATAATGTTGTACATCTCGTCCTGAGCGGGTGTCGAACCCACAACATCAGTGGTGATAGGCACCGATTGCATAGGTTGTTGTAAATCCAACTATCATGCGATCACGACCACGACTGCCCCAATATAAATTTTTGGGGTATTTCGTGTGAAAAATCACGATTTTACGCCAAAAAATCATATTTTTTCCAATTTTGAGAGGGGCGCCGGGTACACACCCTTCACGGGTTACACAGTGTGTACCACATTTTTGAGTTTATTTCATCATGAACCAAAAAAAAATTGAGATCAATCCTTAAGTATTAAATCACCAGAAAACATAAACTATGCAGAAAAAAAATACTATCAGATAAACAAATAAAATTCAAAGAATTCTGCGTGTCTTGAAATAAATCATAAAAAGCTGCCCAGAGATAGCTTTAAAATATATATTTTTTTAAATGTGGTTTTATATGAAATATATAGTAAAACATCGAAGGTGACGAATACTTATGTCAATGGATTCAAATCAAATCAAATAAGCTTTATTTACAGTCGGCAAGACATAACAACAATGACAACATAAGCTCTGAAGAGCTTTTGAACCAACTAACATACAATCATACAACTCAGTAGCATTTAAAACAAAAATATGTTAAGAATAATCAATGATGGAAAACATTAAAATAAGTCGAAATGGTATGCTAAAAAATCAGAGCACAAAATAATAAAAAATAAAGCAAGACATAAAAGCACACATAGCACTAGTACTACATGTATGCAGATAATATTAAAACAAAAGCATAGTTATAAACACATGAATAAAAAGCAAACTAGTCACAGCACATGTATATATCAGCACATATAAGCACACAAAAACATGAATTTCAGCCAGGCCACTCCAGGGTTATGTTTTACATATAACACATTTACAATCTTTACCAGTATAATTTGATATTAGTTACTTAAATTGATTAAAATTGTTACAAGTTCTAAAATGTTCAAGTAGGGAATTCCAAAGAACTGGAGCGGCATAGCTGATTGTACCTTATTCCCGCCATGATATAGCTGAAGAATTGCTCACTTGACAATTTACAACAATCACTCACTCACAAAGCTTTTGAGGGAGAGTCAGAATATTGTGAACACACATGATGATTGAAAAAATGTGGTAAAAAATCGAGGGTGGCGAATAATTATGTTCCATGACTGTACCTTTTTAAAATTGCTCTAATTCTAATATGTTTTTTTTTTAATTTTACTTGTAATATGATGTTGATATTTAATCAAATAAATCTATTGATCTTATATTTTTTAAATATCAGATAATGAAAATAAAATACACGTCATTTTGATTACTTTTTTTCGTCTAATATCCTTACACGATCCGCTTCCACGCAAAATCTATTACGTAAAACCAATAAAATTAAGCGAGACAAATCATGCGACCTCGTAATCACATGATTTAGAACGTCATCGCCATCTTGCAGTGTTATTGACGAAGGCCGGAGAAAAACAGGAATTATTTAGGCTAATTTGACTCAACAAGAATCCTCATAAACATGGCTTCAGATCAACCAATTTACACTCCATTCTTTGGAGCAATGGGTGCTACTGCAGCAATGGCTTTCAGTGGTGAGTGGAGAGAAATTGTTAAAAATATTATATTTACAGTCGTGTCCTGATCTCTGATCAGGAAACAACGCACATCAAATTAATGTATGGTCGAATTCATGCATTGTATTTGTTGTAATATTTAATCATTGTAATACTTATGCCCCTTGTGGGTCCTTGATTTGGTAAATAAAAGTTCTTATTCTTATAGCAGAAATCTTTGACAAATATGTTTTTCTTAAAAAAAATGTTAAATGTTCAAATGTTGTGAATTACATAGCAAGGGTCTGTAACTGTAAGATAGTCGCAAAGATCAAGATGGTCAGATTAAGATCAAGAATACCGGGTGTTAAATATCCACAGGCACTTGTTTATGGTAAAAAAAATATACCTAGATATTAATGATACCACAAGGTAAACTAGGTATATTTTTTGCCTCTGTAAATATCCTTGTGAAATGTGACAATGAAGATTTTGACCATCAATACTCAAATTGTTTACATTGTTACAGAGTTTTCAATATTTTTCAAGTGTATCAGGACTTCACTATTTACAGGCGGCATTTTTTATTAAAATTTGAACAATTTTCATGAATATCTTGTAGTAGTTGTACAACACTCTTTAAAATCAGGAGGTATCAATATACAGTTTTTCATGCCTGTTCAGGGAACAGTCTGATTCAAAACTATTGACCCGATGTGCTGAAGATGACTTGAGAACTGTTGCCTGAGGCAGAAGGCAACAGTTCCCAAGTCATCTCCAGCACCGAGGGACAATAGTATTGACTGTTTCCTGAACAGGCATGAAATAACTGTTTTATTATCTTATATACATGCACATAATCACAAATCCACTGAAGATGATAATGTGAGCATACCATACCGGAATGACGCACTGCGCAACGTTCTCGGGCATGGAACAGTTCGGATCCGGAAGTAGGGGAACAGTCAACTGGCTATTTTTTTTTTTTGTAATCAGTAAACAGTAAGATCGAAAAAAATAAAATAAACGTCCAAATAAAGAAAAACAGTAAAATCGAAAAAAATAATATAAACGTCCAAATAAAGAAAATAGAACATGGAATAGTGAATATATGCACACAAGAGACAGAAGTTTCAGTCTATCAGATAGTAATCGTGACACCTTAGACAAATTCAAAAATGAAAAGGACAGATACATGATGTTGTAATTGAGTGAAATAAATTCTACTGCAAAGTTCTTTTGTTTATTATTGCCTAAGTTAATTTCAAATTCATATTTTGTCTATAAAAATGTCGATAAAATTTCCCAATTTAGGTTAGGTGGCAATTCCCAATAGAGCCAGCAAAAACCCTGAACCTTAAATTGTCATTTGTTATGTCGGCCATTCTCTATTCCAAAATGTGCATTTATATTAGTCTGAACGCATGTCAATAATGTGAGGATTATGCAGTGATCAGCTTGGCTTAGGCTTGGTGTCAGTTTCGGATTGGATAAAAACTTCTTTTCTTTTTTTTTAGCCAAAATACACCAAAGTTTACCATTGTCAATACAATAACCCTAGCTGTGAGCACACAGTGATCAACAGATCTAAGAATGTATATTTTTATTAAATAAACAAAAAAGTCTAAATTTAAATATCATGACTTTTGTTATTGCAATGATATTCATCCATGTTTTATTTAGTTCAGAGAAATGGACTTTAGAAAAAGTCGATGAGTTTGACATCATAGATCATAATTTTTCTACACTTATTTTCTGATAAATTGGTCAGTAGGCAGTTCTCATAAAATGTGACACTAAGTTGCATGCCTGCAAAACATAGATGGGTGCTGCAAAGAATTATTACAATGAATACTTCTGAAAAATATAAAAAAAAATAACGAATGCAAAGACTTCCGAAGTCAGGAGTACAAAAAAGTAACCAAAAAAAAACCAGCTGTCTTCTTCTGCATGTTCAAAAATGAAGAGTAAATACTCCTTTCACTTGAAAGTTATCTGGATACATCTAAATTGCAGTGACTTAATGGTCTAACTGTAACCTTGACTTTTCATGCATGCAATAACTATTGGAAGTATTTGCAAAATTGTTTGATTGCTATTTAAAGAAATATAAATTGATATTAGTTTTATGTACAGGTTATTAATCACAATAATTTTGTCCACGAAACAAAACAAAATAGTTTGTCCAATGTTAATCTATGGCAAAATTATTGGCTTGCATTGATTTGCTGAGCCAGCCACCTACAATTGATTGTCGTCATGGTTACAACAGAATGTTCTCAGGACACTATAAGAGATGTTTGTCATTGATTTTATACATAGATCAATAAGTTGTATCACTGTTTACAAGGTTTAGGTATAGCTCCATTCAAAGAGATTTATTTTGTTTATACTGACTGGTGCATTCATGTAATGATGAGCATATTTTTGCTAATTTCTTTTTTTTAAAGATCTTTTCAAATCTTCAGTCTGGTACATGTAGCTGGGAGTAACCTTCCTCTAATTTTAACTTTCAAGGTTAAAGACTGGTTTAATTTTGACCTTTGAACTTTTGGCTTGATGCAAAAATTCAAATTCAAAATTATATTCATGTTTATTGAAAAAAAATCCAATAGTTCATTGTACAGTATTACTGGTATGTACAGTATGGGAGAATTTTTAGCGAGTCTTAATGTATTGAAACCCTGTATACAATAATATAACAACAACTTTTATCTGTCAATCACGACGCCCCAAAGGAGCAGAACAATTACAATGATAATTAAAATATACAATTTATTACTATTGATTGCATTGATTGGAGAGAGAAAAAAAAGCAACAATATTAATAAAAAAAAAAGATAATAAAAGAAAAAAAAAGTAATAATATTATATTCAGTAAATGTGTAAAGGGAAACAACAAATACAGTGTTTGGTGTATGGATGTCCTTTATATTAATGTGTACGAGTAAAAGCAAGCCCCAAGTCTTATTACATATAATATAATTAATTAAAATTGAATAATTAAACCCTCACTATAACTTCCATAAAAAGGAGATCATATAATTCTTATTAGACAGTAAAAATAAATAATTAATTAGACAACATTAGTCTAACAACTTTAAGACTGCCAACTTAGGAAATAGGAGAGGTCAGAGGTCACCCAACTAAAGCATATTTGGCTTTTTTAGCACTGAATAGGTTATTTATTAAATTTATCAATTTTTTATTAATATAATTGTCCTCATTGGACATCAACCTAATAAATTTGGATTTGTTATCTAGAGTGTACAGTAATTTGGATATCTAGGAATCATCTAGAGGAAAGGTCACTGACAAAAGTGGACCTTTCCTCACTTAGTGATGGACACTGAAGTAAAAAATGAATCTCGTCTTCTATTACGTTTTATTACAGAGTTTACAAAATCTTTTATCCACAGGAATGTTTTTATATCTCCCCTTTTCTATCTCAAGGTCAATGAACACTTATTCTAAATTTAGTTAACTTATTGTATAAGACGAAACAAGGCATCCATCTATTAGTATACAAAATGTACAAATGTATATACTTATTGCTAGTCCAGTACAGATTTTCAATACAAAAGAAAATATGACAAGTACAATATCTGTCCATATTGTACATAGCACTGTACAATTATCATGATAATCAGTCTTAAACAACAACAACAATATATTTACTAAAACATACAATTCCACAATGTACAATATTTTTAACATTGATTGACAAACATTTCTGGCATTGTAAGTGATGACTAGAAAAATGTATAAAATATGTGTGTACTTAAATATTATAGATACCTTTTTGCAATTCATTATTGTCAAAGTTAAAAAAATGTACACATACATGTATATTTTGTTACATTTTATCAAAAGAAGAAAAAAATATAGTTTTATTGTATTTTTGATTTTTCTATAGTTTTTTAACGTAAATTTTCAATGAATGAATGGAAAATCATTAATGTTCAATTCAAGGTTATTATTTATAAATAAATAAAAGTTAATTATTCATTAAATCAATAGGAAGATGTGTAAATGGCTGATTTAAAAAGAAAATAGTTCTTCACTGTATTGATGATATTATGACTTAAATCTATTTTGAGAATGTCAGTTACATGTACATGTTGGTTAAAGAGGCATTAGCTATGATTTTGACCAAACAAATTATATGTTTTAAATGGCTTTAAAATGATGAAATAAAGGTAAATATTTCACATTAAACAGCTTATCATACCACTTTTCGCCTTTTAAGAACGAAAATTACCATTGATTGATTATTGTCTTGCAAGCAAATAATTTGACCTCACTTTATCCGTATGCAACTGACCTTACTAGTGACAGGGAAAAACGAATAATTTGTATTTTGTCACTTATTAACTGCAAACTTGTATGGTTCTTTGTCCGTAATTAACGCCGACTAACAGCAGATTCACAGGAAATAAGTGCATTGTTGTACTGATTTAATGACGATTCGGTAAACTCTGTAAACAATGCCGATAATTAATAAGATGCCATCATGGCATCCATTTCTTGATCAATCTCAAAACACGAGCAGTTGCACCTTTTTTCCCCGATGCGCGTACATTTCATAACATTTATAAGTTACAGAAACACGTTATATTAAGGCATCAATCATCTGATAGTTTTTATGGGTAACAAAAATTTACGATTTTGGTAGAATGAATTTGAATTTTGGTGTTTAATGCCTCTTTCAGCAATATTTCAGCTACATGTATATCATGGCAACCAGTTTTAGTGGTGGAGGAAGCCGGAGTACCCGGAGAGAACCACCAACCCTGGGCAAGCAACTGGTAAACTTTTATCACTTGCAGCTGTGAGTCGAGTGCACCCTTTTTTGTAATTTACAAAGCTGGGTGCGAACCCACGCCGTATTGGTGATAGGCTTGTATGAGTTGTTAGATCCAACGACCTAACTCATTGAGCCACCCGGGCCCCTCGATTTTGGTAGATAATGCCCCTTTAAGTATTATACATGTACAATGTTCATGAAGTACTGTAAATAGTGATTGATTTCTTAATCAAATGTGACAGTTAATGAAAATCAATGACATTAATCATGAAAACTTCATGGTCAAACATGTCAAGCCTCTAGATTTTATCAGAACAAAATTAATAAAATTTGTTTTTAAATCAAGTCAGGAAAAGGGCCAAATGATCATGAGTTATTGTTATTTTTATGGGTCATTATGTCAGTATGTAAACTTTAGACATTTCAATTTCTTCTTTTGTGCCATATTGAGTCAATGCATCGACCCAAATGAAGCTGAACTTGCANACATTAATCATGAAAACTTCATGGTCAAACATGTCAAGTCTCTACATTTTATCAGAACAAAATTAATAAAATTTGTTTTTAAATCAAGTCAGGAAAAGGGCCAAATGATCATGAGTTATTGTTATTTTTATGGGTCATTATGTCAGTATGTAAACTTTAGACATTTCAATTTCTTCTTTTGTGCCATATTGAGTCAATGCATCGACCCAAATGAAGCTGAACTTGCATTTGGTGATGATATTGTTTGTTGGATGTTCCTTTTCAAGTTATTATTGTTTGTACTTTTACAGGCTTTGCAATTAAAATACATGTAGGCCCTGCTGCTCATGGCCAGATCTAGAGTTATTTACAATGTAGGAACCCATTGAAAAACTCATTTTGAAAATTACAGATTTAACCTCAGTTTTAAGTCTTTTTCTTTTTCAAGTTTTGTAATTGTCAACGAAAGCATGAAATATGCATATTTGTATTTGTTGACAATTTTTATATTTTGATTTGAGAGAAATTTTACTCTTACGATAAATATTCTAGTCATGTACTTACAACAAATTTTCCACTTACGATTATCATAATTTTTTGTGAAACTCTTCATAATATTAATTTTACACTTAGAGTAAATATTTGTCGTAAGAATTTTTGTGAAAAGGGCTGCTATACTTTGTAGTGTTCAGCATTGGGAGCAGGAAGCAGCAAGGTCTGATATTTGTGAAACAATAGTTGATCTGTACTTTGTATATTTTTCAGCATTGGGAGCAGGGAGCAGAATGGTCTGATATTTGTGAGACAATATCTGATCTGTACTTTGTATATTTTTCAGCATTGGGAGCAGGGAGCAGCAAGGTCTTATATTTTTGTAACAATAGTTGATCTGTACTTTGTATTTTTCAGTATTTGGAGCAGGGAGCAGCAAGGTCTGATACATTTGTAACAATAGTTGATCTGTACTTTGTATTTTTCAGTATTTGGAGCAGGGAGCAGAAATGTCTGATATTTGTGAAGCAATAGTTGATCTGTACTTTGTATTTTTCAGTATTTGGAGCAGGGAGCAGCAAGGTCTTATATTTTTGTAACAATAGTTGATCTGTACTTTGTATTTTTCAGCCTTGGGAGCAGGGAGCAGAATGGTCTGATATTTGTGAAACAAAAGTTGATCTGTACTTTGTATTTTTCAGCATTTGAAGCAGGGAGCAGCAAGGTCTGATATTTATGAGACAATAGTTGATCAGTACTTTATATTTTCCAGCATTGGGAGCAGCTTATGGAACAGCTAAATCTGGTACTGGTATTGCTGCTATGTCTGTGATGAGACCAGAGTTGATTATGAAATCTGTCATTCCAGTTGTCATGGCTGGTATCATTGCTATTTATGGACTGGTCGTAGCTGCTTTGATAGCCAATAGTATTGATAAAAGTTATACATTATTCAAGTTAGTATGAGTTACAATGTATTTAATTCACCTTTGATTACACCTTAACTAGATGTACGTATATGTGTTAAAAAAGAGAATTAAACTAAGAAATAAAATTTTATTAATCTGCAGTCGATCTAATATTGAACAGAATCACTAATCAGTGATTTTCTGACTGCGTTTTTGGGGCCGAATATCCGCCCCAGTCCCAATGTGGAAAAGGCTATTTTTTCCCAATTTCATGGGGGAAAATTCCCAATAGCGTGGTGATAAAATTATTCGTAAAAATCGGTAATGAAATTTTTTTTTCAAATGAAATTAAAAGTCGAACATTTTCACGTTTATGACCTGGTTACTGTTTGTTTTGATTATGCAAGCGGAATACTATGCACAAGATACCGGGAACCAGTGCAGTCTATTGGGTCGCTTGATTTGTTGGAAGTGGCGTGTACCGAACTGCGATAGAACTTCAGAAAAAAGTGGAAATTGTAGTATTTGGAATCAATTAAAGATGTTTACTTAAATAAATTTAATATAAAAATAGTAAATACGTCCTGTGATTTACGTTGCTTGATGTTTTGTCAATTTATTTGGGAATTAAAACGGAAAACAGTTGATTAAGCGGAATACATGAATTATTGTCAATTGAGTTTTAAAGTTTAAAAATAAAAATGTCACGATGTTGCATAATTCTAAATAATATGTTAAAAATTTTACCAGTAATGATGGAAGCAAGTACAGGTAACTTGAATCCTTTGGATTAAAAAAAAATGTGTACTGTTCGAGAGTAATGAGGTTGATGAAGTTAATAAAGCTACACAATGTAGGTAAACTGTTTGTGTTTTGAAGTGAACTCACTACTGCACCGGGGGTGTCTTCTATCTAATCCTACTTTTTAGCTCACCTGACCCAAAGGGTCATGTGAGCTTTTGTCATCACTTTGCGTCCGTCGTCGGCGGCAGTGTCCGCGTCTGTAAACTTTTCATACTTTCATCTTCTTCTTTGAAACTACTGAACAGATTTGGACCAAACTTGGCAGAAATGTTCATTGGGAGGTCCTCTACCAAATTTGTTATTTTAGTTTAGATCGGAAATCCAACATGTCCACCAGGGTCAATAATGTGTTCTGATTGGTTGAAACTTTGAAAATCTTCTTGTCAGAAACTACTCAGCCGATGGAATTGTAACATTATAGAAATGATAACTGGATGGTCCTCTACTAAATTTGTTATTTTTGTGCCGATCGCATATCCAAGATGGCCGAAATGACTCGACTTAGTTTTAACTTAGGACCCTATGGGAAAAATGGGAAATTTTTTTTTTCTGAAACCAGTAAGTCAATTTAAAGCAAACATGGCATGAATGGTCCTTAGGTGGTCAACTTTCAAAATGATGTCATGTGACCCCGACCTCCATCCAAGATAGCCGCCGTCAGCGAACTTAGTTTTAACATAGGACCCTATGGGAATAATGTTTAAAAAAAATTTCCTCTGAAACCAGTAAGCCAATTTAAAGCAAACATGGCATGAATGGTCAACTTTCAAAATTATATCCAGTGACCCAGACCTCCATCCAAGATGGCCGCCATCAGTGGACATAGTTTTAACATAGGACCCTATGGGAAAAAATGTTTTAAAATCATCTCCTCTGAAACCAGTAAACCAATATAGCAAACTATGGAGAGGATTTATATAGGCTATTGCCTGCTATCCAATCCATTTCATTTAATTATGAATAAAATATGTTTAAATTAATATAGCAAACATGTCATCGATGGTCCTTAGGTGGTCAACTTCCAAAATTGTGTTCAGTGACCCCAATCTCGGTCCAAAATGGCCACCGTCAGCGGACATAGTTTTAACATAGGACTCAATGGAAAAATTGTTTAAAAGTCTACTCCTCTGAAACCAGTCAGCCAATTTAAAGCAAACATGGCATGGATGTTCCTTGGGTAGTATATACTTTCAAAATTGTGTCCGGTGACCAGAACCTTCATCCAAGATGGCTGCTATGAGCAGACATAGTTTTAACATAGAACCCTATGGGATTTGAATTTTAACTTAGATGTATTCGGCATGCAGACATTCTTAAGAGGACTTATTTATATCAGGTGAGCGATACAGGCTCACCTGATCCTCTAGTTAGAAATACCTATTCCAGCTACAGGGCTCACCACACATAGTAAAAACAGGGCGACTTGACTTCTCTCTCAGTTGACCTAAGGGCGAAGTGAGGGAAAATATGGGAGACTTCTAAAAATCGATCCCGATTTTAACGTTTCTTTCCCCACTACTGCATGTTCCCCTACCTTTCACAAAACGAGCATGTGCTGCACAACGATCTTAAAAAGGATGCAATTAATGAGTTTGGAATAAAATATTGAACATCAAGCCCTGTATGGGTCATATTTCAGGAACATGCATGGGAGCTTCTTTTATATGAATATTGAAGAAAAAGTATGATTATTGAAAATTTATAGACGACGTCTCAAAATAACAGGGCGACTGAATTTTCGCTTTTGGGCCGAGTTGGAGCGACTTCAGAGCCGTGAAGGCGACTTTGTTGCCCAAGTCGCCTGGTTTGGTGAGCCCTGCAGCTATTCCCACTTACAAATAACAATAGATGTTGTTACAGCTAATTTGCTGTTTTTGCAATTAGTATTTATAATTAATTATTACATGTAATTTACCTGTATTTTATGTGAAATATTGCAGAAAAAAACAAAATATTATTTAAGTGAAGTACAATGTAAGTATTATTGATAAAAATAAATTCGAAATTGGAATGAAACATTTCTTTCATATGGATTGAAAGAAAGTATGATATAAATAGTATTTAAAAAAATGTTTGTACCTTTGAAAAAAACATGAATCATAAGAATTTCATTAAAAAAATGATTGAATAGTAACAAACAAGGTAAGACATGCTTGTTCAAGTTCAAAGTTCAAAAGCTTTATTTAAAGATGATACATAGCAATACAAATAACACAAGCTCTATTGAGCTTTTGAATCGTCAATCAAATAACATAAAATAGTATAAACAGAAAACATGCATGACAGTACAGGAAGGCATAATATCATAAGACATTACAACATTAAAAAAAACCCCAGCATAATATTAATAGCACATATATACAAATGTATCATGCATACTTACTAATAAATAAAAAATAAGACATTGCTTATGAAGCTTGTTTATTATTTCATGTAATTAACAAATGAATAATAAGTTCTATGGATGCTGAAATATAAATGTATTGATAGGGGATATCACTTATTCACATATGTATCTATATTTTTTTTATTAGAATAAAAATGATACATTACTATATATTAGTTCTCTATTCTCTGAGCAAAGTTTACCTGAAGTTAATGAGTTTTTGTTTACACACCCTGAGTCCCAATATTTGCACATTGTTTAGACAATAATTACAGCTATTCCTACTTGAAATTTTAGATTTCTTTAATGAATTTTAAATAAGTGTGATTAGGTGGATCCTACCGATCACTGACACTAGTACTGATACACCATGCCTAGAAGCTGAACACCTTGTTACCACTGTCAGTGTCACTTCAGAAACAACAAATTAAAATTCTTTATTACCTAACACAGCTTCAAATGACATCCAACAACATGTAAATAGTGCAAATAGTGGCGATGTTGATCATGATTCACAGTCTGACTGTCACTCTGATTCGGACAGTTGTGCTCTAGAGGTCATGGTACCAGATGCCAGGGTGTTTAGTTCAATAAAGAATGAATAAAAATACCCATGGCTATATGAAAGTGTGGTACACCAAGGGTATTTATGTAAGTTTTGTGAACTGTTTTGTGGTCATTCTTCCTCGTCACAAGAAATTGTTACTGTTGGCATTAACCTTGGTATAGTATGATCGCTATTCTATTACTGGACATCCAAACTAATAAATTTATTGCTCTTCCCGTCTTTTCCCAATTCACATCATTTACGCGCTAATTTTCCCAATTATAAGGGACCCGGGCCCCAGATACAAATGAGTAGGAAAATCACTGCTAATGATTCATTAGAAATCATCAAACAAACAGTCTGTGGGTGTCTAAATCTGGAGACTAGCTTGCAATAAGCACAAACGTTATGAGGGATTTATGACATGGGATAGCAACCCTTTTTGTCACTTGATGCGGAGTCAACATGTCAGAAGCAGTATAGTCATAAGCCAGATGTAGTTGCCACACCGGACAATATGTGAGACTTCCTAAAAAATTACATGTATTTTAATGTATCTTTTCCCATTACCAAATGTCCCCCTACCTGTCACAAAAGCAAACATCTTAAAATAGAACAACAAAATGTGGTAATGGGGTGATTTCATTGAAACCAAGGTAAAAAAAATCACTTACTTTGACTTAATATTTGTTTATTAATCCATAAAAAATTGGACATTTTGTTGTTTTTTTTATATTGTATAATGTAATGAAGATGATATATTTCAGGAGTTTCACACATCTGGGAGCAGGACTTAGTGTTGGTTTGAGTGGATTGGCCGCAGGTTTTGCAATTGGTATAGTAGGAGATGCTGGTGTAAGAGGAACTGCTCAACAGCCCCGTTTATTTGTAGGAATGATTTTAATCCTTATTTTTGCTGAAGTATTGGGTCTTTATGGACTAATTGTTGCTCTTATTTTGGCAACACGACAAGGATAAATCTTTCAATCTGTCAAGACTGTTAACTTCTTTAATCAAGAGGCACAAAAAATTTGATGTAATATCTCCATGACAACGACCTCAAATTTTTGTGTCTTTACATAAGTCATATTGTTTTGTTTTTTTTGTATGTAAAGTAAAAACTGTGTTGAATGATACTGTTACGTGTGGGTGAAAGAGAACTTTGCCATACAATGGAAGTAAGTGTATCATTTATTGGGCCAAACTAATAGCGACTGATATGTAATATAAATTGTCTTACAACTACTGGTTGTCCATTTCATGATAACATAATGGCAATATATTATATTCCAAATTTTATTTACCAGAGAAAATATACCACTGTTATTATGCATGTTGGGTGACACAGTCTGCCAAAATCTTTTTAATCGCTAGTCAGAAGAGTTATCGATAAATTAAACGAAAGTATGTACATTAAGTGTCAAGTTTGCTTGTTTTGTGCAGACTGGCTCAGAAGTGCTATTACTCAGTTGACAAATGAATTCATGCAGTTTTTATCCTTTTACTGACAACTCTAGTACTGGTTTCCCATTTCTCTGTCTAAACTGGTAACTTAAAATATATCATGAGTGAAATTAATCTTTTGTAACATAGATATTAAAAGACCATGTGTATCAAAGTAAAATTTAATTAAAAGTGTCATTCGAAGAAAATTAAACAAAATCTCTTTGTAATCTCAATAACTTATTTAACACAATTCTTTGAAATCCAACAGCTAATTTATTCAAGTGACATTTGATCAAAAATATTCAATTTTTTTTTTAGTATCATTGAATATCGATTGTTTCTGTTTAGACATTCCAATCAATGCAGTTTTAATATTTATAAATAGTCGGATGTTTTTTTTTTATTATTATTAATTTGTGTTGCTATCTTGAAATACAGAACAATGTTTCATTTTCTGTGTGTATATATATATATATCATGTTTTTTGTTTTCACTGTATAATGAGATGATCATTTTGAGTGTTAACAGGTTTAAGATTGTGATTTATATTTTATCTGATTCTGATATTTATTTAAACGAGGAAGTAATTTGCATCTGTTTGTGATTTTAGTTTACCATAAATAATATTATATATGGAGCTAAAATTAAATATGATTCAAATATTTCCCTGTTGATTTTTTTTTTATCTTTTGTCTCATTTCTATTAAGCATGATCTGTGAATAATTGTTTACAAAGTATAAAGAAAAGAAAAAAACTTACTAATTGATTTTGCTGTAAAGGCAGGAAGAATAACCATGTAGATTCTATTATATAAGATATTGGTACGGTACAGCATAGGAAACTATTTCAGATGTCAGTATGAGTAAAAAAAAATGATAGATATTTTGTCAAAATAATAATTTCCCTGTTTTTCTGTGCATTGAAGTTTTATAACAACATTTAAATTGATGTCAGGTTTGAATTTCAAAATATTTTCATGTAATTACTGAATTGTTACTTTTACACATTTCACAAAATAATTAAATTGATTTTAAAATAAATTTGTTGTCATAAATACTATAATTTATTTACATGTGATTATATTTTTAGTGAGCCAGTAAAAAATCTTTATAGAATTTTATTTCTAAATAAAACAATAATTTGAGATACAGTTGTACAATTTAGTGAGATTTTTTTCATATTTAAAACCAAACACCTTTCCATTTATTTAAAATCAGTTAGTACTAAAGGGAAATAATCCAGAAATTTAAAGCAATTTTTTCTAGTCTCTTAGTCTATTATAATCAGATGAATGTATTGTCAGGATAGATAGAGATATTAATTACTTGTTTTCACAGGTAAAAACACTGTAATAAAATTCAAAATACTTTTGCCTTATAGTCACTTTCTTCCAAAAATAAAATCGTGTCAGTGGTGTAATTGTTAGCGTACTTGCATAGACTGCGGTTGGTCATGGGTTCGAGCCCCGATCTGATCAAACCAAAGACTATAAAATTGGTATTTGTTGCTTCTCTGCTAAGCATGCATCAATAAGGGGAAAGAGCAAACATGGGTTGGCTTCAAATCAGGATAATATGTCGGAGTGTGGCAACACGTCTATTACAAAGCCGGACCTCATCATCATCTCATTGAAAAGTAACTTGTTCTCACCATGATGTAGCTGAAAAATTGCTGAGTTGGCATTAAAACAACAATCACTCATGCAAAAATAATAATGAAATACAGTAGTCAGCAATAGACTACTGATACTCATTGGTCAAAGATAGATGTTCTCGATTTGTACCTTTGGTGCCTACAGGTGTTTTGGGATCCCTAGAAAAACAAAAATGTTGAACCACTTGACGAATTATTCAGAATGGCATGTAGTCATATTTAACATGGATGGTCATAACGTGTGCTCCATAATATTTGTCCATGTAATAAGAAAGGATGTAGACTGGATGTAAATAAACATGAGATACTATCCAACATTACAAATTAAAGGACAACATTTTTACCTCCCCTTGCCAAAGGCAATGTGAGCTTTTGCCATTACTTGGTCGTGATCGTATGGTAGTTGGAATTACAACTACCTGTGCAATCAATGCCTATCACCACTAACGTTGTGAGTTCGAATCCCGCACATGGCGAGATGTACTTGATACAACATTGTGTGATAAAGTTTGTCAGTGACTTTCGACAATTCAGTGGTTTCCTCCACCAGTAAAACTGACTGCCACGATATA
Source organism: Gigantidas platifrons (assembly GCA_002080005.1). NCBI lineage: Eukaryota > Metazoa > Mollusca > Bivalvia > Mytilida > Modiolidae > Gigantidas > Gigantidas platifrons. The sequence goes on from MJUT01056672.1 coordinate 221,836, forward strand.
TCTGAAATATTGTTGAAAGTGGTGTTAAACACAATAACCCAGACCCAAACTTTTATGTTTGGATTGATAGGCACTTGAAATAATCATAAATTATATACAAAAAATGTACATGTAATGATTGGTTTTTATTAGACCAAAACATTTGTGGTCAAAGGCAATGTGAGCTTTTGTCATCACTTGGCGTCCGTCGTTCGTTAAGTTTTCACATTTTAATCTTCTCCTCTGGAACACCTCAGTCAAATGAACTGAAACTTGGTAGGAAGCATCTATGGAAGGTCCTCTATAAAGATTGCTCATTTCGTCCCGATCCATTAACAAACATGGCAGCCACAGGCAATTCATGTTTATGATTGTATGCTTTCTAAAAAAACCTTTTTCTGTGGAAAGGGAGATAACTCTAATTTAAATATAGAGATATTAGTAAAATGCAGTTGTCTCTATGAATTGAATTACAGATAAATATGCCTCTAAAACCCCTCAGCCAAATGAATAACTGAAACTTGGTTGGAAGCATCTATGGAAGGCCCTCTATAAAGATGTTCATTTCGTCCCGATCATTTAACAAACATAGCCGCCACAGGCGACTCTTGTTTCTGATTGGCTGAATTTAAAAATTCTTCTGTAACCGCTTGGCCAAATGAACCGAAACTTGGTAAGAAGCATCTATGGGCAGTTCTCTATAAAGAGTGCTCATTTCGTTCCGATCCATTAACAAACATGGCCGCCACAGGCAATTCTTATTTCTGATTGGTCGATTTTTAAAAATCTTCTCCTCTGAAACCGCTTAGCCAATTGATCCGAAACTTGGTAGGAAGCATCTATGGAAGGTCCTCTATTAAGATTGCTCATTCCGTCCCGATCCATTAACAAAAATGGCCGACACAGGCGATTCTTGTTTCTGATTGGCTGATTTTAACAATTATTCTCTGAAACCGTTTGGCCAAATGTACCGAAACTTGGTAGGAAGCATCTGGAAAGTCCTCTGTTGCAATTGCTCATTTCGTTTCGATCCGTTAACAAACATGGCCACCACAGGCAATTCTTGTTTTTGATTGGTCAATTTCTAAAAATCTTCTCCTCTGAAACCACTTGGCCAAATGACCCGAAACTTGGTAGGAAGCATCTATGGAAGGTTTTCTATAAAGATTGTTCATTCTGTCCCGATTCATTAACAAACATGGCCACCACAGGGGATTCTTGTTTCTGATTGGCTGATTTTTAGCTCACCTGGCCAAAGGCCATGTGAGCTTTAGTCATGGGTAAGCGTCCGTCGTCTGTCGTCCGTTAGCTTTTCACATTTATCTCTTCTCTGAAACCGCTGAACAGATTTCAACCAAACTTGCCATAAATGTTCATTGGATGGTCCTCTACCAGATTTGTGTTTTTAGTGAAGATCTGAAATTCAACATCCGACATTTTTAGCTCACCTGACCCAAAGGGTCATGTGAGCTTTTGTCATCACTTTGCGTCCGTCGTCGTCGTACGCGTCTGTAAACTTTTCATACTTTCATCTTCTTCTTTGAAACTACTGAACAGATTTGGACCAAACTTGGCA
>MJUT01056672.1:242252-254626 GCA_002080005.1 Gigantidas platifrons
TCAGGGCTCGAAATTAACGCTAGCAAGCAGGCAAATTGCTAGTTGAAATTTCAATTTGCCTTAATTTTGCTAGTGAATAAAGTTAGAACTAGCAGAATTTTGCTAGTTGTAAAAAATTATGTGTTCAGAATCGTATCTGAACTATGACAAACGTGTAAATTTGTTTTCTCGTAAGATCGGTAAAGATCGCATTGACTTCATAAAAAAGGACGGTATAGTTACGTATTTGTCCGAGAAATACGAATATTTACGTCTCTGTCCGAGAAATACGAACAACCATACTGGTTCCCGGTTTTTAAAATTACATCTGGTTGTAATTTTTACAGTTCAAGTTACCAGTCGAAATGTCAAAAAGAAGAAAAGTTTCTGATCACGATCGCGACGTCACAAAAATTACGAAATTCTTTCTCCAAGTTTCAGGTAGATTTATAATTGTGATTATAGTGTTTACATTGATTAAGAGGAAATAATCGTGAAAATGTGACAGCTGTTACACTATCGTATGAACGCAGCCAATGCGTGTCTGCTTGCAAGAATGGCAAGATTACGATTTTCGTTTATCCAACTTTGGCCTAGCTAGAGTAAATCAATTATCGTGTTTTCAACAGAAGTGATCTTTTAATTTTATTCAAATAATTATTATTGCTCTGTTTCCAGCTTGATTACCTCTAACTCGTCTCTTTTATACAATTTCCACACGAAAAAAGCAAAAAAACAAAAAAGACAAACAAACAAAACAAAAAAATACAAAAAAAAGAAATTAACAGACGGGCATATTTCTTTTACTGGCTTTACAATAATTATTCTGTCACATTACATAATGAAAGATAAAATAGACAAGTCAGTCATTAGTTATTATCTTGGTAATAATTATATCATTATTTGAGATGAAAAAAATTCAGTACATGCACAGTGATGCAGCATACCCACAGCTTTTTTTCATTTGAGGGTACATGTACCCCAACTCCGCCAATTTGGGGGTACATGTAATTTTTTTAGGGTAGTGTGTGGCTCTTTATATTACTGTCCAATAAAACATTGATATGGCCATTCCCCAGGAAATGTTAATGCTTGTTTGTTTATATCAGGTACATGTTTCTTTTAAGAAATAAATCATGGAAGCCAGAATGTCCGGGAGCGACTTACTTAATGGTCAAGGACGCTTTTCACAATGCGATATAGTCAGAGACAGTGAATTGCTTAATTTAATAAAACACATAAAACCTTAGTCTTATTGTTACATATTTCAATGAAAATAACATACATTTTTTGTTAAATTTGGTTGCTAGTCAGGTCAGTCTGTTTGCTAGTAGATTTTTATTTAACTTGCAAAGTTTTGCTTGTGGTGAAAAAAGTTAATTTCTAGCCCTGAGTACTGATTTTTGTTGTTGTTGAAAAAATAAATTTATTATGCAAAAATATCTTTAATAAGGTGTATCTTACCAAGTTTAGATTAAAAAATTATCAGGGGCTCACTTTTGCTCCTGTTTCTAAAGCTCGTACAAATAAATTTTATATTTTACAACAATGTATGCTTTATATAATGTCTATAAGTATGTTTCGTAAAATTGGGTAGCATTTCTGCTGGTTAAAGGTTGCAATAGGCAGGGCTTAAACTCACTGAAAAATGCATCCTGACAGCAAGGTCGTCTAGTCCTTAAAGTCTCCAGTCCGGTCGGTCCTTATTTTTTTTATATGAAATGTATAATTATTGTTAAATTTGGTTGCTAGTCAGGTCAGTCTGTCTGCTAGTAGATTTTTATTTAACTAGCAAAGTTTTGCTTGTGGTGAAAAAAGTAAATTTCTAGTCCTGAGTACTGATTTTTGTTGTTGTTGAAAAAATAAATTTATTATGCAAAAATATCTTTAATCTTACCAAGTTTAGATTAAAAAATTATCAGGGGCTCACTTTTCCTCCTGTTTCTAAAGCTCGTACAAATAAATTTTATATTTTACAACAATGTACACTTTATATATTTTATCCTGCAATCAGTACATTTGCTGTACAAATATGCTATACGAATAAATTTGTGCTTTATTCGTACTAGACGAATAAACTTTTCAGCCTACGAATAAACTTTCCTGGTACCCTGTAGCAATGTATAGAGCGGAGGGTGCAGACAAGTAAGAAAACAGTACTAATGTAACGCGGACTACGAAGAAGACACCCTTGACAACATTTATGAAAGGCGAGGAATGACGCTTGTTTCTGTCGTTTTTGTTTAAATCTGACAAGTTTTCCGACTTTTTTGACATTGCAGGATAAACACAAAATACGTACATTGTCGTTAAATATCAAATTCATTTGTACTCGCTGCGAAACAGGCCTGAAAAGCTCGCCAAAGGCTTGCTATTCTGCCTGTTTCTAAAGCTTGTACAAATAAATTTTATATTTACCGACAATGTACGTATATTGTATATGTCTATATGTATATTTCGTAAAATTGGGTAGCATTTCTGCTGGTTAAAGGTTGCAATAGGCAGGGTTTAAACTCACTGAAAAATGCATCCTGACGGCAAGGTCGTCTAGTCCTTAAAGTCACCAGTCCTGTCAGTCCTTTTTTTTTATATGAAATGTATAATTCACAATGTTATTCTTCTAACAATAAATATATTTTTTGCAAAAAGACCTCTGATTGGCTTATAATTCTAATAATAAGCCAATCAACAAAGGGCTTTCAAAATTGAAGCATGTGGCTTGTGTATTAGCATATAAATATACTAAAGTCTTCATTTCTATTTGGAATAGGGTAAACTACCAAACATACAATCGATAGATACTGAGAAATTTAGGTTAGAACTGTTACGATTTTTTGACTATGGTCATTTTTTTCCTCAGCAATTGGTTTCCTAAAAATAATTTCTACAAACCCTGTCTAATAGTATCAAGATTTATTCAAAGAATCTTCGGCTTAGTACTTCAATCTTTACTGGTTTATTCTTCACACTAGTGATATACATTGAACATGGATGTAAAAACTATCACAGGTTTATAATTATCAACCAGTCCTTCATTATCCTAGTACCAATCAAAATCTAAAGACTAAAAGCTTGTTCTCATCATACTCCCTTTGATGATAGTTTTACTGGAGCATGCAGTCATGAAGTAGAATTGTAAAGAATTTATGACTTCAGTAATGACACTGACTAAAATATTTACAAACTGAATGTTTACACGAGGTAGATTTACCTTGGAGAAGACAGGTAATAGATGTTTCTAGCACCTGCTTTCATTCGACTGGTGTAATCTGTTAAACTAACCATCTCTCCAGGAGCAAACTTTGATGATTCAAATCTTAATAATTTACAGATTTCTTCCTGAAATATAAACCAATCAAATCAAATTACAGTGAAAACTAACCAATCAAATCAAATTAGTGAAAACTAACCAATCAAATCAAATTACAGTGAAAACTAACCAATCAAATCAAATTACAATGAAAACTAACCAATCAAATCAAATTACAGTGAAATCTCCCTTGACAGACATCTACAATGAAAAACCCACTTTTTATCAAAACCACTTAATGCCACTATTTTGAATTACTATCAATGTATGTAAAACAAACCATCTTTCTTAAAAGATTATGTTTTGATAGGTGAAAGTTTAGATTTTTGCTTAAAATTACCTTTGTATTAGTACAAATATTTTTTTATTACAAATCTCCCCTTCTAATTATGGATATTTTCCAGGATAGTGTACTGTAACTTTGAACTATTTTTTAATCAATAATTGCCATGTTTTCTTTTTGTTGAAATTTGGAAATTATAACATTTTTCTAAAATGAAAATGACAAAATCATCATTATTTGCAAAAATAACATATATATACAAAGTTGTCATGGTTGACTGACTGATTGTTGGTTGCTTTAATGTCCAGCAACCAGTACTAAATATTGTATACATATTGAGGACGAGAACAAGTTCAACAATATGTTACACTCTACGTCATGCTAAGAATACACCCACTCGTTCATTTGTAAATCGCACGGTAAACAGGAAGTAGATGTGCAGTAAACCTGGAAATGGGAGACACGGTACAAGTCATCATGCCAAAGCCATATATCAAATATAAAATCATTTCTTCTAGTAGAAGCCGAGATATCTGTTACGAAAGTGTGAACGGACGGACGGACAAACGGACGGATGGATGGACAAGGTGATTGCAATATAGCCCCCTCTTTACGAGTGGGGGTATAACAATACATACAAATTACCCCTTAAGGAGGGAGGAATGAGTCAACCAGTGCAACAGCTTTTGACTAATACTGGAAAAGTATGGAGAATGGGGTAGGGGCAATTAAAAATATAATTGTGTATTTAAAATATGCCTCCTCCTTTTTCTTTAAATCTACGAAAGGGATCTTTAATGTGTAAGGAGTGTAGCATTCTCTAAACACGGCACCCATCATGTTTCACAGACTGAGACAGGGTTTCCATATTATAACCTTACAACCTCACAATCAAAAGGACATCCCCTACCCGCCATCTGGGGATGTGTGGGGCAGTTCTGTGGGTTGAGCTTAGATAACCATCCGTAGTATCCAACAAAGTTGTCATGGTTACAGTTTTTGTAATATCTAATTTGATTACCCTTTGTTCCTGTTCTGGGGTGGTAACAATACCCTCCCTGAAGAATAGTCCATAGTCTTCATAAAATTTCATGTATTTTGCAGTATCTTTTTTTGATTGGTCTTGGAAAAACTTCAACAATCTTGCTGTTAAAACTGTTCGCAATTTCCTATAAAGATAAATAATAGATTTGTTAAAATAAAATTCATTTCTATCACTGCAGTGAAAATGTATGTGTACATTCAGAAGTTGTCACCTATATATAAATTGTATCGCAATGCCAAACATTTTCAATGGTCACCTGTTTTTGACCGTTTGTTTCACATGATAAAATCACATGTTATTTTTATCCGTTCATAGTTCTGAGGTTAATGATATGATGATAAAATACATAAAACAATCTCAAGAAATCTGAGCTTAAATTGTCATCATTAACCGTAGGAACTATCTTTTATTTCAAGATGACAAACATCCTTTTTTCATAATTCCATTTTTATCTTTATTTTGAAACAAGCTTTAAGTGTGTAAACCGAATTTGGCTTCATCATCTGCCACGTCATTGATGCATGTTTAGTGATTCGAATGTACATGTTCCCATGTCTCTCTAGAGTTATCTTTTGTCCTATTTTGAAAACCAAAAATAAACATAGTCAAGATTTCCTCAACAATTTCACAGGATGTTTTTGTAGGAAAGAAAACATTTATTACTGAGAGGATCATTGTGGGGTGAAACTTATTTGCATACACTGCAATTAGGATATATAATGAAGCAAATGAGGTGCATGGCAATAAATATAATAATACATTTTTATATAAATAACACATCTGAAGTGGAAAGGTCGTTGACATAGTTAGTCACCTTCTTTTATATTACATGGATAGTCAACCTTCCCATTGATAGAAACATGTTCCTGTGACCAGGTATTTATAAAATGCTAGTTTACCTGATAAGTGAACTGTCCTGCAGTAATTCACGACTTAAATTTAATGGAATATCCTCACTGTCTACCACACCTGTATTATACAGTAATAAACTTTTAACAGAGGATGATTTTTAACAAACAATGACAAAAATTAAAGTGCCCAAAAAAAAAATCAATCAAAAATGTAACGGAGAAAAGCAAACTGGTCATTTATTGCTGTACCCCATCTCAACCATCAAAATGTCATTTCTGCAATTTTAAAAATTACAATTTTGCTAACCGCCATGATATAACTGAAATATTGTTGAAAGTGGCATTAAACACCATAACCCTAACCCCAATAATTTTGTTTTAAAAAGTCAAGCAAGCATCTTAGTTTTGGTAGAATGAAAGTTTTTATCATTTTATGGTTATGTATGTTTAATGACATTTTCAATAATATTTCATTCATATTCTAACAGACAATTTTATTTGTGTAGGACTGGACCACCCTGAGAAAACCCACTCAAATTACCCTTTTTTTCACTTGGACCCAGTAAACTTGTCTAGACCTTATACAAATCAGTTTGCCAAGGCTGCTAAAATAACAGACAATCATTTTCATGGCATTCTATAATGCAGTCTTTTATATTAAATAGACCTCCAATAATACAAAACATTTTTTTCTACATTGATCTTGTTATCATCATTACATATGTACTGAGTTCAATTATTTAGCATCCACCAATACTGAGGATGAAGTCACATTGGAATATTTGGTGAATAACAAGTCAAAATCAGTTCTAACCCAGACTCAAAAATTGCATAATATACCAACTATTAAACTAACAACCAATTGCAATATAGTGGGCGATTGTTGAAAGTCCAACTACATTGAAAGCTGCAAACATCATTATGATCTTGTGACTGCACAGTCATGTGGACATACCTTTGACAAACCTCAGCCATCTTGGTAAAACATTGTTAGCTCTAGACATGATCATGATTTTACGACTGTACAGAGTCACACCAACATCAGATTCTCTGCTCATATCAAACATTGCTGAAAATTAACATCATACAAATAATTAATTTTTGTTTTTTTTTGGACATCTATCCTCATAAATTGTATTTGAAAAGCAACTAAACCTCAAATTAGTGTCTCATAAATATATGGAATTAACAAAAAAGTATAACAAAAATTCACATACATCAAATTAGATAGTTTCAGTACCAAATGAAAATTTGTGGAAAAAACAACTTCTGTTGTTTGAAAAGTACACGAACGAAAATCATAAGAAAAAAGAACAAAATTATACTTTAAAATGAAAATCTGTCCTTTTCATCCCATATTGCTTACATCGAATAAAAATCAGAAACAGACGACTAATAATGTAATTTTTATGTTCATGTGATACCTTACATTAACCTTGTATAACAAGAAAGATAACTCTTACAAGTCAACTGAACTGTCAGACTTTGAAATTATACATAGACACCATTTTTACCAATAGTTGTCCAAAGACTGTAATACTCTTCATGGGCACAACATCATGTCCATTATGTATTCCTAAACGCTACCATTTCGGGTGTCAGCCCCCTTCGTCTCCCTGTGACCCATTTATTCTAAGAAAACATCAGATCTAGGTCAAATCTGTTTCAAATTCTCAAATGGGAAAATTTCATAAGGAATCAATACAAAAAAACTTCATTAAAACTGGATTTTAAAAATAATAAATTTTAGGTGTTGATATATTTCAGATTTCTTAGTCATTATAATATGTTACCATACTTCATAAAGAGAATTTTTTAGAGTCATAAAGAAAATAAATCATCAAAATTAGTCAAAAAATAAATGCTTCATATACAAAAACAGAATACCATTTTGGCACATTGGGACCTCTTGTTTCTGTGGTAAGGTTCAGAAAAAAACAACAAAAAACAAAAACTTTGTGGAGGATCATCAAATGTACATTCCTGCCAAATTTGGTTCCAAGTAACCCAGTGGTTTCAGAGAAGAAGATTAAAATGTAAAAGTTTACAGACAACAGATATCATGTGATGATAATACCTCTACTTGACCCTTAGGGTCAGATGAGCAAAGAGTCTGATACTGAACTGAGTGAGTGAGTGATTGTTTTTTTTAACGCTAACTCAGCAATTTTCCAGCTATATCATGGCAAGAACAAGTTAATTTTCATCGAAATGATGATGAGGTCCGCTTTGTACTAAGCCAACACGCTTAGTTGGATTTTTATAGTGCTAGCTCACTGAAACAACAGTCCGTGGATATACATACCGCCCCACTCAGAAACATTATTATAATATGATGTACTCACTAGGTTTGTGTTCTGGGACATAAAACAAAGCTCTGATGTTGAGTGGAGCATCTATTTTATACTGTAAATGATACTGTGGTGAGTCAAAGAGATTTGTTGTAAATTTATAGAAGTCTTGATGCATTTCTTCCGTAATATCTTTTGGTTCCATCATCCATAATGCCTATGAAATATAAAAATATATATGATCTACTTTTATGACATCAAATGGAAAGACGTAACAAATCAGATAAAGGGTCAGATCACCCATATTTCTGTGCCTATACAAACCAAATGATTTAGATTTCCATGGACTGTTGTTGACAAGTTTGACTTTAGATTGGTGGGATTGTTACATTAATTTGTATTGGTCACACAGGATGGTTCACAAGTACACTTTGTTACATTAATTTGTATTGGTCACACAGGATGGTTCACAAGGACACTTCACAAGATGTTATGTGTGCTCTAGATACCAAGGTGACTAGTGTCCTAGCAACTGTAATTACACCCCCCCCTCCCACTCTAAGAAAAAGGATATTAATGAGTGCCTTGTATTTACAGAATGCTACTTTCCTTCAACATAGAAGATAATTAGCAACAGATCTTTATCAGCAAAAGTTGCGGTATGAGGGGGTCAATGGTGGCTCATTGAAAAACAAAAATTTGAAACTATCATCTTCCCTCATCTTTGTGGCAATCACAACATCCCTTACACTATTACAGGTGTCACCTTTTATATACCGTATTTTACGGGCTATAGGTCGATGGGGACGATAGGTCGAATTGCTACTTTTCGGGTAAAATTTGGGGAGAATACTTAGATAGGTCGAAGCATTCCATAGGTCGAGGATGCCGATGACAACTTGGGCAAGTATGGTCACATGGAACGGGTTATTTTATTTTTTTGTACATCGGTAAGGATTTGTCCTACATGGCTACAACGATGTACTTCGGTAAGTATCTGTAAGTATTAGCTCAAGATTGCTATTCTTATGTGTCCTAAATGAAATATTATGAATGTTAAATTAAATAAAATTTAATTTTTAAACTTGTGTTTGTGTGTTTTTTTGAGATGTCTGGTTTATAAAGCCATACCTCGATCATTCATACCAGGCCATCTGTGGGACTGGGTGTCAAAATTAGGTGGTAAACGGATGTTCATGCAATAAAATAATCAAGCTATGAAAACAATGTTTCAGCTTTTGCAGTTTTATTGACATACCTTCAAACTGTGTGTAATTTATGGTACACAAATATGTGATTGTCTCGGTCCAGCAAGTTTTCAATCAGCTGACCGCTGTTTTTAATGTGCCGACTGGGCTTCACCTGTGTTTATTATCTAATGGTGATTTTTTATTTGTTCATAATTGACCAATTTAAGTGTAGAACATTCTAGTTTAACGAATAGATAATTAGTTTCCAGTATTATGAAGTATAAAAAGTGTGTCTGCACGTTTAATGTGAGATGTTCCGGTAATACATCCGACATTTTTTTAAATACGGTATAACCTCGTGTTGGATGGGAAGGCTATATTTAGATATGACATCACAGTAACCAAAAATAAACCAATATATAATAAATGTTCAACATTTGTTTCGACTGAGTTGTTGTTTGTTTGGTTTTTTATTCGTTATTTATATTTTCACCCTGTTTATTTTTCATGTTCATTTTTGTTGGAGCAATCAAATTAAAATTGTTAATTAATAAAACAACTCTTGATTGGACATCTGTGTGTTCTAATAATAAATTTGATTGACCTTTTGTTTTCTAAAATTACTGGTAGACAATGAGATCATAACAAATCAACAAGATACATTTTTTATATTATATATTTTATTAAATAATACAATATTATAACTGATTTTAGCTAACACACTGAATATTGATTTTTCCGGATGTTGAACATGTTTTTTTCCGGAATTGCAACCCAGTTAGTATACTTTTATTTACAAAAAATAACATCAAGAACATCGATGTAATACGAGTCTTGTGTAATTCAGAAATAAACCTACAACAAAATAGAAGTTACTGTAAACAAAATCCTAATTTTTATCAAGATTTTTTTTTAAGGATTCCAGATTATTTTAATTTAATCCTTGTATAGGTCGATGTGGACGATAGGTCGAAGCCAGCGTGATGAGGAAAAAAAATATTGACCTATAGTCCGTAAAATACGGTACATGATTTATTGTTTGTTAACTTTTTCTTGTCATGTATATAGCAAACAGGGGCTGTTGTGTTCGTGATCGTATGGTAGTTGTATTTACAACTACCTAATACAATCAGTCTATATCACCACTAAAGTTGTGAGTTCAAATCCCACTCATGGAGAGGTGTACTCAATACAACATTATGTGATAAAGTTTGTCAGTGACTTGCGACAGATCGGTGGTTTTCTCTGGGTACTCTGGTTCCTCCACCAATAAAACTGACCACCATGATATAACTGAAATAGTGTTTAAAGTGGCATTAAACTCCATAACCCTAACATATAGCAAACATACTGATGACTTGATGCTAACGCTAAACGACAGTCAATAAAATTAACAAATAACAAAGATACAGCCATCTTTAAACAAGTAATATGTTAACATAACAGTTATACCTGTACAATGTTAGCTCTATGACCATTCAGGAAGATAGGTACACCAACAAAGTTACTGTACTTTTTAACAACCTCTGAAATAAGAAGTAAAATTGTGTCAGAAATTATAAACACAAAGCAAATATATATATATACTATTATGTTATTTGCTTTCTGAGAATGCATTTCTCAGAGAAATATTACATCGAAGGAGAAAGCAGAGATGTGAGATGTGATTAGAAGTCCATTAATGGAGCAAAACTTATCCACCGTAGTATGCTTATTGAGGACTTGTCCTGGCGATGACAGTGACATCAATATAACGTCCCATAGTTACACACAGAAACCAATATCTTCTACATTAAGTGAATTGCTTAATAACAGGTTGATCAAAATAAAAGATCAAAGGAATAAATTGAAGACGAATAGCTCAAATTTACCCGACACTTAAACATAGTGAAAATTATCGGATGCTTAGAATTTCATAAAACAACAATAATTTTCTGATAATACTTACTAGTATAACTAATCAAGCATGATGAATGTCAAAAATATTATCATGAGTGCCAATCAATTTCATGGATTAATCCAGCATGGGGAACTTGCTTGACACAAAAGTTTAATCCAAGGTGTTTTTTGGCATACATGTAAGTCTGTTCAATATTCATTTTGAGTAACATGATCAAAATCTAAAACGTAAAAATTGTGACTCTAAATAAAATCTACCTTATATTTACTAAGAAGTTCCCATACATGAATGTGTGCATAATTTAGATTTACATATAGTATAACCTGCCCATGCAGTCACCTGTATTAAAAGGTCAACTTTCTCTTGACCTGTCATAGTAAATTTCATATGAATTGAACCTCTTTTAAGAGGTCACCTGTCTTATAAGACCACTTTTTCTTTCTCCTAAGGGTGACCTCTTAATACAGGTTTGATTGTATACATTAGGTATGGTTGTATGGTAGCATTATTTGAAACAATAGTGTCATTTAACAGAATGACAAGTAACATAAATGGAAAGAAAATACACATGACACACGACAATGTGTTAAAAAATAGTCCCTGTAATATGACAGAAAGTAGTAACTGTCACGAAAGTGAAGATAAATGATTTATTTCACTCGGTGAATTACTGGAATTTTTTTTCACTGTCTAAACTAAACCCTGATTACATCAGAAACCTGTCTAAACTAAACCCTGATTAAATCAGAAACCTGTCTAAACTAAACCCTGATTAAATCAGAAACCTGTCTAAACTAAACCCTGATTAAATCAGAAACCTGTCTAAACTAAACCCTGATTAAATCAGAAACCTGTCTAAACTAAACCCTGATTAAATCAGAAACCTGTCTAAACTAAACCCTGATTAAATCAGAAACCTGTCTAAACTAAACCCTGATTTTAAAAACAGAAACCTGTCTAGACTAAACCCTGATTAAATCAGAAATCTGTATAAACTTAACTTATAATAAACGATGAATTTTCATATAAAGTACTGCGTTGACTACTATCATACCTATTTTGTCCCGGTATTGTTAAAAATGCTGTTATAGTGACAACCGGAACCTTTTAACCGTAATGGATGCGTAAAATCTGATTCAACCCACTATTTCTTTGGAAATGCCTGTACCAAGTCAGGGCCATTACGGTTTTCCCAGTTTTCCGGTTTTTGGCTGATTTTGTCTGTTTGTTGACTTATGAGTTTTGTCTTTCCCTTTGGAAGATTGCTCGGTGTTTGGTAATTTTGTTATTACCCTTCTTTAAAGTGCCTGTGTAAAATACTGTTATAAATGTACAGGGATACCTGTCTAAACAAAACCCTGAATAAAATGGAATTTTGTATAAAATTAACTTCAAGGCCCTATATTAATCTACCGAACACATGTCTATTCCAAACATAAAAGTTGATGACAAGGTGACTTTACACTGGTTTTACTGTGTATATCTATCACTGTGTTTTATATCACTGTGTATATCTATCACATAC
>MJUT01056672.1:321884-334622 GCA_002080005.1 Gigantidas platifrons
AAAAAAAAAAAAAAAAAAAAAAAAATGAATTAACTACATTAACGAACATACTGACGATGTATCTCAACATTCTTAAAAGTTTTTGCGCAAACATATAGACAGTAACCACGATCAAGTTTTTCGATAATCATTTTGTAATTAAATCTTTGAAATTAATGAAGGCTGGCTGATTGTTTAATGGTGTAATTTATAGTACAAATCAGGTTGCACTATAATGATAAACATATATATATCGGCAGCGTGATCAAATGTACAAAAAAGTTTGGAAATGATAAAAAAAAATATTTTCGGAAATATTATACTGATTAAACCCCATTCTTTTTCTCAGAATTATCAAGAAACTTTTTATATATAAATATATATAATAGTGCAGTTTCTTTCTTTTTAATGCATGAGTGTAATCTATTTAATATAAAAATACAACTTTTTGCTGATAAAAAATAGAAGTGCAATATTGTTCGTTTCGTTTATGAATGATTAGATATATGACATCAAAAGACTATGTAGTAGTTAATAATTAGCGTGGGATCTTTAATGTAAAAGCTTTCAATTTAAACATGGGGATGCAAGTCGGGAACGTCTAAACACCGCTAAGACCGTCTTAGTGCACTAAGACTCTAAATACTGCCACTAAGGACATGAAGGAGATGTTTTACTTACATAAAGTTGCAATGCATAAAAATGTAGAAATTAAACCTAATTTTAAATTTGCATAGTAATAATCCGAACAGTTTTTTTTTATTAAAAAATCATTTTATCTGTAATCCTTGGCACGGGTCGTTAATCCAGACGAACTCAAGCGTGACACCTGAATATACAGTAAATATACTGAGTATTTGAAAATCCATAGGTATATCTGTCTTTTGTATTAGTTATATGCCTGTTATAATTAAATGTGTACCTTTTTTGTAGATAAGAAAATTTTATGTTTTGTGAAATCTTTGTGTTTTTTTTGTTTTTTTGTTTTTTTTCCGTTCTTCCAATAATGATTATTTTTATAACAAATAGCTACATATAACGGGAAATGTCGTACATATAACGGGAAATGTCGTACATATAACGGAAAATGTCGTACATATAACGGGAAATGTCGTACATATCTTGTGTAATTAATATGGAGAGGCATGGGTTATGTACTATATTGATATATAACTCGTTTTCTTTGTTTGTTATGTATGTATTTCTCTTGTAATTACTGTACTTTATTGTAAAAATGTGTTGTCTCGGTAACAATTCAGTTTTGTGAATTTTAACCCAATCAAAATTCTGTTCTGTTCTGTGCAATTATTATAAGAAGACAATAATAAACAATAAGACAAGATACAATACACAACACTGGACAAAAAAAATAAGATGAAACTTTTGACCAACGTGGGCTTCATTAACGAAAATCTGTTGATTGCTTTAAACGTTCAAGTCAAATAAATAACGCTCCTTTTTTAAGATCTTGAAAAGTATCGGAATTTAAAAATTCTAATATTTTTTGGCGTTTAAAAAATTTGCATTGTTGATAACGACAAAGAAGGGATATGGAGTAAATGTATATGATGCAAAAGCCCAATTAATACATGGTATACAAAGCAATGGAACGGCGCTTTTATTGTTGTTCTTTATCTTGAAGCCATTATGAGGCCTTCAACAATGACCAATTTCTCATAGTATGTTCAAGACGACCTCTAGCAATGGCTTAAGCAGTATTCATTGCTACATGTCGATATGTTGATCAACACTACATCTGTGTATCCTTCCTTTTACAATTTTACGCTGTGGAATGTCGACAAACTTAAAAATAACTGGCACAGTACTCTTAGTACAGTGACAGATCTCAAAAAGACACTTAGTTTTCGAATTTAATGCACCCACCTAACACACACTTAAATTTGATCGTAAACGAAAGCTAAATACTTGTACTTCACATTTCAGCCTGTCGTCACAAAATCGTACGGTGCAGTTTTTGTAAAAACGATTTTATATTTGAAATTTCACTTCAATTGAAAAAAAACACCTCTGTATTCTGACGGCCTAAAACTTTCAGAACATTCTATTTATCGTATTTTTTTTGCAATGAAATTTGTTACTGATACATCGTATAAAATAAAAAAAAATGTAAATAGTCTCCGAGAAATATTTTGTTCTGACGATTTTGATGGTATTTATCAATTTTGTTTCCCGAAAACAGCATTATCGGGTGCAACTTTTTAATTTCATGCATTCACACTCTGCATTTTATTATCAACTTTGATGTCGTTGTTTGTTGTTATCAATTCCACGCAGATTTTATATTATTTCCAATAAACTAATCCTTGAAATACGCGAATTTAGGATTTTTGAGAATTCTTATGATTTACCCGGAATACCCGGTTGGTCTGACCAGATTTTGTATTCTGTATATTAGTCAATACTTACCTGTACAGGTGTGATGTACTGAGTTTTTTACATTAAAATTTGTGCGAATTAACCATGTTTTATGTTTCGGAATGAATTTATATAGCGAAACACCGTAAGTCGTTCATGTTTGAATTTTAGTCAAATTATGCTAATTATCATATTAATTGATAAATCATTTTTAACTGGCAATGACTAAGTAAAAGAATCCTATCGGAGAAAGCTGTGTCATATTTCCGCATTATGTCCGATCTACCCAGTCCAGTTAAAGTTACTCCTCCTTCTGCTAAAAAGGGAAAACAGTCTGTTAATTTGCAAAGATGCATAGTTTGTCAAGTATTTACATCAGAGCGGCTGTGTATTTCAACTAACAAAGGCCGATTAACTATCCTCTCTGCTGTAGAAAAACGAAAAGATGAGGTTTATAGACGACTTATTGACGAATATAAAATAGTTGCAAATATCCCAGTTGAAAGCATCAAATATCACCGAAGTTGCTACAAATCATTCACGAGTAAACATAACTTGTCAGCTTCCGTTTTCTCGGAACAAAGCACACAACCATTTACATCTACACACAAAACATCTGATTGTAACCCCGTGATAATGACACGTTCAACAAGAATATCTGATACTGCGGATTGGTCAGCTTGTATATTTTGCAAACAGAAAACATATAAAAAAGAAAAAAAATGCATAAGGTATCAAGTGATGAAAGAATTCAAAGGATAATAATACACACTGCAACGTTTACTTCAGATAACGAAATGTTGTATCAAATATCTTGTGCTGATTTTTCAGAAAAAGCTGTATACCATTCTGCATGCATAAGAAAATATCTTCTGCAAAACATCAAACTTGAGTACGAGGAAATTTTAAAATCTGAACATGAAAATGCATTTTATTCATTTGTCTCTAGCATTAGAGAAGACTTGCTTGTGTACAAAAAAGTACTTTACCTCACTTATTTGCTTGAATTATTTTTTTCTCATCTACCACCGGACGTCAAAGACATATAGTATAACTAATCGTAGATTTTGAATATCAAAATAAGACCACGAGTGACCGAAGTACGCATAAGGATTAAACGAGTGGGCGGAACTTGTTCCGTCCACGAGTTTAATCGTTAATGCGTATTCGGTCACGAGTGGTCTTATTTTGATATTCAAAATGTATGATTTAGTTATAGTGTTTATTATATAGACTTTCAAAATTTCTTATATATTATTTTTTTTATTTGTATATTTGATTGCACGCGTGTGAATCTACGAGCAATGATACTACAGGGTTCAGTTGGAAGGATCTGCCATCTTGAAAATGTGAAATCCTATTTTTCATATTTACAACAATGTACAAAAATAATTAAAATGCTTACCTTGAAAGCTTATTGTAGTTAAATTAAATCACAATTGAAGCGTATACGAAGCCAAATAATGTCTAATATTTACGTTTCAAACTGCAAGTCAATGACGTCATCTTGGTTATGTGCCAAAGTCATCAATAATATTTCGCGGAATTTTTTCAGCTTACAATCGTATGTGTATTCACCGTTGCACAACAAGGGACGTAACCACCACACTTATAGCTTTGCAAAAGTAGTTCCGGCGGGAAAAAACTGATATTTCACATGTGAAATACCGGAATTTATTTCACGGATAAATCCCCATAATTCACACCTATCTATATAATAAAAGTATACAACATAGACTTAAAAAAAAACTACAAAAACGTTTTGGAGATTCAATAGTCATACAGTCCCAGCAAGGTCAGGGAATGTCAAATATTGTGTACATTAGTTCAATTTCTCTCTCTGAAGCCATAGAAACTGTTAACCGTCTTAAAGCTGACATGAAATCTGTCGAAATTCATGATCTGAGCAATGCAAGGGAACCTGGTTATGATGAAGAACAGATACTTCACGCAGCTGCTGGTATTTTACGGAGGCGCATCAGCGAGGTTGTTCTATCAAGCGATGAATACCCTTCCCCAAAAGATGCTTCTATGAGTTATTCTTTAGAAAATATCCCATCATCATTAAAATCATTTCTATTTAGTCTATTGGATGATGGTGTGTACGATGCGGCAACGAAAGACTACTCCGTAGCTGCGCAAATGTATTGCACTAGCAGAGTGTATAGTGTCTGTTAGCAGGAACTCATTTACTCCTTTTCATTTAGGACTTGCATTACAAATGCATTATATATACGGTTCTAAAACCCTAGTAGAAACTGTTAGTAGTCATCGATTTTGTGCATCTTACAGTGAGGTCAGACGTTACCTTACTAGTTTAGCGGACCATGAGGTTAAAAACATTGAAAATGGGACTTATCTTCCCCGTGGTATTGTCACAGCCACCATCATGGATGTGTTTGATAGATATGACATTGTTGATTCCATTAAATCTGGTGAAAGAGAACGCCGAGCCCTTTCCTCTGGAGAACATAGAGTTTACCAGGTAAATGAAGGTAGTCCTATCACTGACTGGAAGAAATTTCTTGGAAACACAAAAAATAAACAGACACTCCTACATTTCCTCGGCGAATTCATATCGAATTTCTACTACAAAAAAACAACCCTTGCCCAATGGACAGACTTTGTATCTGGCAGGAGCCTTTCGGAATCCTGAGGTGGTGAAACATATAGTAAATAATGAAGTTTCTGACTATGTTTGCTTGTTTAACAAGCAAGAGGAAGCAGACACGTATATCATCTTACACGCTTTACACGCTGATAAACAGTTTGGGGTTTCTAAAGTCAGGGGGAGAATAGTAATCAAATGCTCAGACACTGATGTATTAGTTCTCTGTGTCCATTACTTTCCGCGTATGCTGCACACTGATCAACTTTGGCTATTCATGGGGACTGTTACCAGTGGTAAAGATGGTAGGAGATATATCCCTGTCCATGATGTATGTAGTTCTTTGTCAGATATTACCTGTCAGATTTTGCCCTCTGTTCATGCATTGACTGGATGCGACACTACATCTGCCTTCTTCGGTATAGGGAAAAAGTCAGTTTTTAAACTCCTGAAAACATTATCGGACGACTTATTTAGCTTAGCAAACCTTGGCACTTTTGACATTGACGATGCAACGCGCGCTGCCATACAATTGATTGCTCCGTTATATGACACAAAGCGCAAATTTAAATCTTGTCACAGTGATTTAAATAGGTTGCGAGTCAAATTGGCAACAAGCAAGGAATCGGCTCTGGTTCACTTACCTCCCAGTGAATCGTCTTTCAAGCAGCATGTACTGCGATCATGTTTGCAAGCAAAAATATGGACAACATCTCATCACCAAAAGCCCCAAATAGGCTCGCCATTTGATTATGGGTGGCAAAAAAGCAACAACGGCTTAGAGCCTATTTTATTTACTGGTATGATGTCCTCCGATTTCTTACAAGATTTGATTTGTACTTGTAAAGGCAGAGCAGTATGTAGTCGAGCCTGTATTTGCTTTGAACAAAGCCTCTGTTACACAGATCTATGTCCTTGTCAAGGGAGTGACCTTTGTTCAAATATTATGACAAAACAAAGCAATGAAGGCATCGACCAGGACCAGGAAGACAAGTCCGTAGATAGCCTTTGATGAAGTGGATTCCGCTTGAAACAGATGTATATAGATATTCGTGTATATAAATCCTTATCAATGTGTCTTTTAGTTGAACAAATGTGACTGTTTATAAAAAAAACAAAAAAAACAAAAAACAAACAAACCTAGCAGATGGTTTTCGACCTTGACGAGGTTGGTGGGCTTTCAGACTAACAGGAAACCATTTTTACATCAGTATAGCATATTCACTACGTCCTTGGCATATTTGCATTGTGCAATTTGTTGTTACTGGACATAGGGTGTCCGAAACGATTGTTACTTTTGTACGTGAAAATAACAAATATGTCTGTCTTTGATCCCAGTTGGCAGATGTTTGTATGGAAATAAATACACAAAGTTTTTTTACCATATATAAGTAATTACTGTCAAGGTCATTGAGTATCTCAAGGTTACGGTGTTGTTAACAGTGTCAAATGTCCACTTTACGCCGAAAATGTCAAAAAACGTAATTTTACGTCATTATGTAAATTAATTTTCATACATTTTTATAAAAATAAGTATTCTATATTGGTAATATCGTGCAAAATTAATAATATTCCATGCTTTGACTTAAAAAAATTATCTTTGCCGCTCTCTTGTTAACAATAACAAAATCTGCAATTCTGACCTTTGACCCCCATTTGACAAAATTTGCGCCATATTATATTTTGACGACAGGTGTTTTCGGAACGTATACGCTTTACCCTTTCGATTGATATATAATTCAGCCGTGTGTTAGGTGGGTGCATTAAAAATGCAAATTTCTTGTTCTCGTCACCCTACTATCTTAGAATTTTGATCAGGGTTTGGTAACAAGTGTCATTACTGCCATGTGTCCATGATGCATAACATCAACCCTAAAATCCATAGAATCTAAAAATACACAAAAAGGTCAAACAACTTTTATCAATGCCCACAAACAAACAAATATGTTGCAACAGGTCGGATTTGACCTTTCTGCGACCTCCAAACTGGCATGCACCAGTCACTTGAAGCTTCAAAAATAAAAAAATAATAAGAAAATCTTCGAAAATGTTTTGGTCATCAAAAATAATAAGAATATATATAGTATTTTTTTATTTTTGAAGCTAGATGATCAAAAAATTTTCGAAGTTTTTCTTATTATTTTTTTATTTTTGAAGCTTCAGGTGACTGTGCATGCACCTACCTTGATGTATATATAACCCAAAATTAGTGGATATGTGAATAACAGCTAGGTCCCTAAAAATGGATTCGAATGCATAAATATCGAGGTTTTGTAGTGTCGGATACTTGCACACTCCACAACAGATAAATATATTATACAATACATACTTAAAGTACTATTACACCAGTTTGGGATGAAAAAAAATGTCCCCTGAAAATTCCATTTGGAATACGGCGGTACCTTAACTAAGCTACTCATGCATGTTTCAAGTCGAAATATGTTCCCAACGACTAGAAATCTGCAAATCCGTGTGCATGTTTGTCGTCCTCGCCATTGTTGTGGAGACTAATTAACTTTCGGTTGTTTTGTTCCGATGATTGCCGATCATTATACCTCGTGAAGAAAAGTTTTGGTCCGATGATTGCCGATCAAGAAAAGATAAACGGGTGTGTTCGATTTGCGTTTCAATTAATGGTTATCATTTTAATTCTGCAAATTTCTTATCAAATTTTATTTGCAGAAGTTTGTCAATGTTTAAATACGATAAATATATCACAAATAAACATATCAACATAAAATTAAATGTCTACTTTTGACAGCCAGGTTCCCAAAAGGGAGATAATTTAAATACAAATCGAACACACCCGTAAAACAATCTTCCCGAAAGAGTTCAAATCTTGGGTCACGCGCATATCATTTGCATTACTGTTGTTACCAACAACAGTAATTATCTGCTGTCAAATTTTTGCGATTTGCTCATAAATTCTGCTTTCGAGCGGATTTTTAATGTTATGCAGTTTATTTTTTTATCATAAAAATTTTATGATATTGTGGTGTAATATTACTTTAAGCAAACATACATATACGGTTCACGTATTGCCTTTCTTTTTTTTAAAGAAAGCAACTTGTTTATGTAGTCAATAAGGCATGAAAAAGAAGGCTAATATTAAAGGGAAGGCACAGGTAAGGGACAAATGTTACTGAATGATCTTGTTTAACACATCTAATGAAATAGTTCAATTTAGTATAAGGGAAACGTCATTTATTTAATAAAAATATCAAGGAGAAAATACGTGACCTACATATTTTCCTCAAATTAAGTTGGATACCTTGTGTTATGGTGTAGTGAATGGGTTTGGGGTGTTTTTTTTTTGCATTAAACGCGCGCCTGTGATTTGTCGCCTTATAGCTCGTAATTTTCTGCTTACATGTTCAAATTTCAGCTGTTTTTATATTTTTGTCAAGAAAGGGGACAAAACCATAGTTTTGCCACACACCCCACTTTTGAAAGTGGAAGGCACTTGCGCCCGGCTTCTACGCCCTTGTTTATATATGCATAGGTCCTTTGTCTTGCTTCGAAAGACTTTAGGGTCCGTCGTATTCGTTATCGTCTGATAATATGGTTGTTGGATTTACAACTACCCATGCAATCAGTGCCTATCACCACTAAAGTTGTGAGTTCGAATCCCGATCATGGCGAGGTGTACGTGATGCAATATTATGTGATAAAGTTTCTTAGTGACTTGGGATGAGTGGGTTGTTTTCTCTGGGTACTCCGGTTTCCTCCACCAATAAAACTGACAGCCACATAATGCTGAAATATTGTTGAAAGTGGCGTTAAACACCATAATGCTAACACCCTCCCCTCTTTTCCAACATTTAATTTTGAAGTCCTAACATGCATAAATAAAATTCCAATATTAATCAACTGATAATGAGCTAAAATGTGATAATTAAACTTATATATTCAGCAACATATATACAGACACCGATAATGCTATAAGATGTAGATCTGCGCCTATTTTCGATCAACAATTTGCTTCTCTTCGTTTTCAGTTAAGAAGTTCCATTTTGATACAGAAGCTTAAGTTGTATTATTTGCTCTCAAATTTGTTTCTTCATCTGATAAATCAAAATCTATCTCTTTCGTTTTGTCTGACATTAAAAACTAAGCTGAATGAATTATTTCCGAAATGTATCTAATTATTTGTCAGATTACCCATAAATTGTTTCTATATCTAGATATTTCTAATTTCGAGGAAAGATTGCAAATAATTTAAATACAATGCACATAGGTAATATTTATACCACGATTTTTCGAGTTAAAGGGTTAAACAATGGGACGCGAAGCGTGCGATTTTTTAACCGTTTAACTCGAAAACCGTGGTAGAAATGACTTGTAACATGAAGCCATGCAATATCATATCTAAGTCGTTGATTATTGCACGGCTCTCGGGAGGAATAAAACTAGATTGTGCAATATCTCGTATCTGCGAGTATTATTTCATAGTTCTTAGGCGTTGCTTACATTCAAGCATATAAACCATAAAAAGATCAATTCATAGTTATATACCATATACAGAAAATATTCCTGACTCCTGCTAATCTGGGTCACGGGTCACGTGTCACTGTGAGTTGCATGTGTAGTCTATTTTTATCTTGGACAATAGTTTATAAATATAGAATATTGACAATGTAAAGGAAAGATGCTATGTTATATTTATTCATTTGTTTGATTCAGGAATATTGTTGATCATTGATTTAAACAAGAAAAAAAAGGGAAAAAGGGGGGGAATTTTACAGTTAAATAAATGTTATGTTTCGACAGTTTAAAGAGAAAAATATAAATTTGTTGCGACTAAAGCTTAAATCAGCGTTAAAAAATTAACAAATATCAGTGGTTTTGTAAATGAGAGGAGTTTGAAATAAAAACACAGGACCGGACATTAAACAAAAATAATAATCCAGGATTATTTGAATATAGAAAAATGTCAACAACAAATTATCGCTACGTCGAGTATGGATATCACGTATATTTGAAGTTATTATATGGACATACGACAACCCAATTTCCGGAAACTTAATGTCAGCAACATAATAGTTTTTTATTAAAAAAAAATCCAGGACCTCTGTGTCCATGATTTTTTTTTTTTTTTTTAAGTTAAATAATATGAAATTTTGACATCCACACTTGCCTTTTGGACAGCACATTTCTGTGTCCACACTTGTATAAGTAGGAAATAAACTTCCTCCTTGGTGAACTTCAATACAAGATTGAAACAAGTGTACATCCGTTGTATACAATGCTAGATGTAATATGAAGTGTTTTTCTTTTTATTTCTCATTGTCTTATTCTGCATGTTGACATATCTCATTTTAGCCCAGGCTCCCAAGGGGGTTGATATAGAATACTAAAGAATAATAAAATTGTAAATTCATTTTCAAATAACATATTTTTAGTTTTCGCACTAAAATAAATTTTGTACCACATTTTTTTTATACAACGAACACACCCTGTATACATTTAATGTTGTTAAAAATTAGGTCAGATGAGCATGAAAAAAATCGTGCGTCCGTTATTCTAGGTGCTCCAATTGTTAGTTGGTTTCACTGAACTGGTGGACATGATAATTTTCTGATATTGTAAAGTAAGTTGTTTAATTCAATTCTAAAATGAAATTATAGAATTTATTTAATGATCAATATATTAGTTGAAATATTATGAGAATATTTTATCTGAGAACAAGATTGTCTTTCAGTTCAGATTTCGTGTTCACTTTAAGTTAAAGTTTAACATTAATTATCAAGGGTGCACTCGATATGACAAAGGTTTTTTTTTATATAAAGTTAAAATCCACCCGTTATGTAAATCTATTGTCAAAACTCTACATTATTTTTAAGGAATGGAGAGTTATTGTTCTCCTTATACTTTAGATACTATACACAGACTTTTTTTTATACAATACAATATTTTTTGGGGCCCGGGTGGCTCAATGAGTTAGGTCGCTGGATCTAACAACTCATACAAGCCTATCACCAATACGGCGTGGCTTTGCGCCTGGCTTTGTAAATCAAAGCGCGAAAGCGCTGATATACGGTTTTGCCTTGAGACTTTATATTAGCTGCGATTCCAAGAATGGATGATTTCCAAATAAGCAGACATTCCATACTAACATACATCACCAACTTTAATGCTGCAGAGAAGTGATAGTGTAGCTCTTTGTGCATCTCCGACATGCTTGGGCTTTTTATTTTGCAGTGTTAAGTATATATGAGGAACATAACATGTCCGACATACTTCGTGATGAATCATTTGACCAATAATTGGTAACCAGTCTGTGTATTCAGGGTGTCAACTTAACTATGTCAATGAGGTCAAGGTTATATGTTATATTATGACTGGCATGTACTATACTAAATCAACCATCATAGCAAATATCTCAAACTTCTCAATAAAATGCTCACTTAAATGTTGAATGGGTTAAGAGTCAGGTGACAGAGATCTTACTGACAAGATGTCATTAACTTGGTATAAGCCATAACTCTGGTAAGTATGACATCACAGTATTTGACATCTTTTATTATGGCTATATCCAACATGTCCAAGTGCTTATGTGTTCACTATTGACCAATCAAATTAAAACTGCTCCTATATGTCACTGCATGCAGCTCCATTCTATTTTCTGTTTTTATTACCTTTTCTGACTTTATTATTTAATGCTTTCCAAATCAAGGTAGCTATAATTTAATTGGCCAATGTCATATGTGACTAGAACTTGAAAAGATGCTTTAATGTGTAATTGGTCTACTTTTTTACAGGGAAACTTATGTCTTACTGATATAGATTTTGACTCCTGATGTTGAAATGAAGCCCAATGCAATACTAGTACTGTGGCCACGCCACAAAAGAATACTTCTGTGGCCCAATTTGATAACATAATTCACATTTTCATATGGTGTACTAGCTTTGGTTAAAGTTTCATTGAATCAAACAAACCATATAGGGGACCGACCATTTAACTTGCAAGGGCTGGGGGTTATGGTTTTTTTTTACATTCAGAATTTTTTTTTCGGACAAGACGAGAGTTAGAATTTTTTTTTTTTCGTCGCGCAAAGCGCGAAATTTTTTCCAGAATTTATCGTCATGGTATATGTTTTCATATCTTCCATTTTATTTTGATTTACACAGCCCATGTGTTATTTTTTACCTGTCTTCCGGTTTCTATTTCTAGATAGTAAACAGGATTGCAACGTGACGTCTGTCAAAAATGTTTAAGATTGCTTTTAAAGACATAAGTACCAAAAATAGTGAACTTACCTACTGAACCATACTTTTTGTAATGCCAAAAAATTAGTTTATTTATAAAGTAACTGGAAAAAAATCCCGAAAGGCTATATAAAATTTAACTATGTCGTCTGCATCTCAGACACCTGCTCTACCTGTCATGTGATTGTCATGGTGTCACTTATCGTACTTGTAAACAAAAGAGCTGACTGAAATGGGCCGGTTTCTTATATAAAATGCACGTCAACATTTTGGTTTCAGCACTAAAAAAACAACAAAAGTGAACACAATTTTGAAAGTGGTCATTTTCAAACATTCTGTTATTTTATTTAGATGTAGTATGATTTATAGATGGCCAGAACCATGAAATTTTAAAACCAGCCATTTCCGGATTTTAAATTCGTTTCGATCCTGTATATCGGCCCTGTTTTTTATTTTATACGAAAACATATGACGCCATTTCACTGACAGCAGACGTTGCCAGATAATCGAGAGTATATTAAAATTCAGGAATGGCTTTTAAAACAATCTTATGTACAAAGAAATAT
>MJUT01056672.1:356544-374062 GCA_002080005.1 Gigantidas platifrons
ATGTCTTAACTATATAAGGTGTGATGTTTATCTTACATGTCTTAACTATATAAGGTGTGATGTTTATCTTATATGTCTTAGCTATATAAGGTGTGATGTTTATCTTATATGTCTTAGCTGTATAAGGTGTGATGTTTATCTTACATGTCTTAACTATATAAGGTGTGATGTTTATCTTATATGTCTTAACTATATAACGTGTGATGTTTATCTTATATGTCTTAGCTGTATAAGGTGTGATGTTTATCTTATATGTCTTAACTATATAAGGTGTGATGTTTATCTTATATGTCTTAACTATATAATGTGTGATGTTTATCTTATATGTCTTAGCTGTATAAGGTGTGATGTTTATCTTATATGTCTTAGCTGTATAAGGTGTGATGTTTATCTTATATGTCTTAGCTGTATAAGGTGTGATGTTTATCTTATATGTCTTAGCTGTATAAGGTGTGATGTTTATCTTATATGTCTTAGCTGTATTAGGTGTGATGTTTATCTTACATTATTTAGGGGCTGTAGTTGTCATGATCCTATGGTAGTTGGATTTACAACTACATGTGCAATCAGTGCCTATCACCACTAAAGTTGAGAGTTCGAATCTCACTCATGGCGATACAACATTATGTGATAAAGTTTGTCAGTGACTTGCCACAGGTTGAAGGTTTTCTCTGGGTATTGCGTTTTTCTCCACCAATAAAACTGACTGCCACCATATAACTGAAATATTATTGCAAGTGGCATTAAACACCATAAACCCCCTAACTCCTTGAATTAATATCATTTTTGCTGCATTATGTTTAACCCTGAACATTGAATATTTTGGATTGGGTGCAACTATCTGTATTGCAATGGTTAAACATGAACCAAGAAGAACAGTATTTGTCAATGTTTAATGTATCTAGTGTTGTATGCAACTCTGGATTGTCTAGTGTTGTATGTATCTCTGGATTGTTGTGTTGTATGTATCTCTGGATTGTCTAGTGTTGTATGTATCTCTGGATTGTCTAGTGTTGTATGTATCTCTGGATTGTTGTGTTGTATGTATCTCTGGATTGTTGTGTTGTATGTATCTCTGGATTATTGTGTTGTGTGTATCTCTGGATTGTCTAGTGTTGTATGTATCTCTGGATTGTTGTGTTGTATGTATCTCTGGATTGTTGTGTTGTATGTATCTCTGGATTGTCTAGTGTTGTATGTATCTCTGGATTGTTGTGTTGTATGTATCTCTGGATTTTCTAGTGTTGTATGTATCTCTGGATTGTCTAGTGTTGTATGTATCTCTGGATTGTTGTGTTGTATGTATCTCTGGATTGTCTAGTGTTGTATGTATCTCTGGATTGTCTAGTGTTGTATGTATCTCTGGATTGTCTAGTGTTGTATGTATCTCTGGATTGTTGTGTTGTATGTATCTCTGGATTGTTGTGTTGTATGTATCTCTGGATTGTCTAGTGTTGTATGTATCTCTGGATTGTCTAGTGTTGTATGTATCTCTGGATTGTCTAGTGTTGTATGTATCTCTGGATTGTTGTGTTGTATGTATCTCTGGATTGTCTAGTGTTGTATGTATCTCTGGATTGTCTAGTGTTGTATGTATCTCTGGATTGTTCATTCATGATTACCTCTTTGGTTTTCCCCAAATATTACCTGCTTTAAGCACTCAGCAAATGTTGCATAAAAACGCACTATTAAGGAGTAAGAGCAAATACTATTTTGCTCGGAATAAAGATAATGTGTCCGAGTGGAGCGACATGTCTACCCGCACACTGTTTAGTGAGTTAGCACTATAAAAGTCCAAAAATCCTTTATGAAAAGAAAGTCTAGTACAAAGTGGATATTGTCGTCATCTCGTCGAATGTACTTTTTTTTCCATGATATAGCTGACAAATTTTTCATTTGAAGATCACTCACTCACTCACGCAATTTATATATGCTATTGATCGATCACTTTACAGCAATTTAATTCCTGCAGGAAAATGCTTATTAATCATTATTGTAAAATAAAGTCATTGAATTACAATAAATGTATACTTAACGATTTATCTCAAAATATATTTTATTAATACAAACAGGCAATCACCGGCATAATTATGTTGTATAAAAAGAATCCTAATGAATTTTAATGGTTATTACTTCATAATTTAATTATTATCGCTGCAAAAATATACATATGTTGTTTGTAAATAGAGATTATTTAATTATCTGAACATTTAAATATATGACACAGTTTATTACAATTTATTATCAATAATATAATTTTAATTGAAAAAAAATGACATGGAACATTTAGAAGAAATGATTTATGATGGTAGATCACATGACATATAGGAATGTTAACTGAGCATTGTTTTCGTATCTGCATGTAGGAATGTGTTTTACCCAGAATCCTAAGCAATATCCTGTTAAATGTGGTCAATATGGTGTACCATATGATAATACAAGCAGTCTATTTACTATATTTTGTTTCAAGTCTGGTATATACAATAATGTAATTATACATAGTATATCAGTCCAGAAGTAATTTTATTGAGATATAGCATTAGTTTGTTCTAAGCCTGTGAAACACCATCAGCTTTTTCTGTTATAAAGTTCAGAGATGTTTTTATTCTTATTTTTCTTGCTGGTGACTTTTCTTTGTTGGGTTGATTGTTCATCTTAAGCCTGTGAAACGCCATCAGCTTTTTCTGTTGTAAAGTTCAGAGATGTTTTAATTCTTATTCTTGCCGCTGGTGACTTTTCTTTGGGTTGATTGTTCCTTTGTTTATGAGGAGATGTTTTACGTAAGCTGTACCCTTTACGTATATCACCTAATAATCTATCAATGATACAGCCATCATCATCCTGTGGTAGAGGGACGTGCTTGGCTGAAAAAATGAAAATATTGATTATTCTACGCAAACGTCAACTTTGCTTCTTTTTATGATTGTACATTTGTATCATCACTGACCATCAAATAAATATCATCACAATTATAACGTCAGCCAACTAAAATGTCAACTCTGCATTTTTTATGATTGTAGTAGGTCAAATAATATCATCACAATTATAACGTCAGCCAACTAAACATATTTAATTAACAAATTTGTTAGAATGTAATCAGTTTATAAACAGAAACATGGGATATTTTTGTTAATAATATGCAATTCCGACTTTGGCGAAGTTACTAGTATATTGTAGCAGTCAGTTTTAATGATGAAGGAAACCACCGACCTGTTGCAAGTCACTGACAAATTTTATCACATAATGTTGTATCGAGTATGCCTCGCCTGAGCGCGATTCGAACTCACAACGTTAGTGGTGATAGGCATTGATTACATAGGTAGTTGTATATTCAACTACCATACGATCACGGCCACGACTGCCCCAATGTTCATTGGTACTTGTGGGATGTTAGAAATATACAAATGTTATTATGTATAGTTTTTTTTTTTTTTTCCGGAAGTTTCAAACTGTCCTCATTCTTTCTGGTTATAAAACGTTTTGTTCCTGAATCGATTGAGCATGATGGATGTGTATATAAAGTTTATAATGTAAATAAAATGCAGCATTTGGAAGATAGTCTGCAATAAATTTGAACAATATTTATATTAACAACAAATTCCAGTACTTTATGAAGTTCATTGTAGATGTAATTTTGTGCAGCAATGTTTTTAAATGCAAACATGTTTATAAGCATGCAATAAAATTCATAAAATGTAGGTCTAACATTCCACTAGATGAACTGCAAAGGAATATGTAGACAATATCGTCTAAACGACAATCACCAAGGAGGATAAAGTAAACACATTGCTTCCACAACATTATCCTGAATTACCAGTGAAGTAGGGTTAGGGTTAAGGTGTTTATTGCCACTTTCAACAATATTTCAGTTATATCGTGGTGATCAGTTTAATTGGTAGAGGAAACCAGAGTGCCCGGAGAAAACCACTGACCTGTCACAAGTCACTGACAAACTTTATCACATAAATATAGATTCTCCTTCAGTTGCCCGTGGGTTACGATATTTCTCCACTCAAGAGAGTTAAATTGAAAATTTTAACCACAAGCCGTCAGGCGAGTGGTTAAAATTTTTAATTTAACTCTCGAGAGTGGAGAAATATCGTAACCCACATGGGCAACTGAAGGAGAATTTGTTTCTCCCATTATTTAACATAACTTTATTTCAAAATTGGAAATTAATGCGTTTGAAATTAATGCGGGAAAATGCACGAGACATTTTAATCCTCTAGAGGATTACAGATTTTTCCACCACTGGTTCAGCGGGGGTTAAAACGCCGTAATAATGGGAGAATGTTGTATAAAGTTCATCTCGCCTGAGCAGGATTTGAGCTCACAACTTTAGTGGTGATAGGCACTGATTGCATAGGTAGTTGTAAATCTAACTACCATACGATTCAGTGAAGTAGGAAAGATCCAAATATGGTTATTGTACAGTATAAGAAACTCATACTCTCTGTTCAACACACCTCTTACATCAAATTAAGAAAAGGGCATGTGAGGCTCAATGAATTAGGTAGTTGGATTACCCAACAACTCATACAAGCCTATCACCAATACGGCGTGGGTTTGCGCCCTGCTTTGTAAATTACACAAAAAGGGTGCACTCGACTCGCAGCCGCAAGTGATAAAGTTTACCTGTTGCTTCCCCATGGTCGGTGGTTCTCTCCGTGTACTCCTTCTTCCACCACTTAAAACTGGATGCCATGATATAACTGAAATATTGCTGAAAGTGGCATTAAACACAATAAATCAAATCAAATTAAGAAAACATATTTACCGTTCTGCCTTTGTGCTATCATTTCCGCCTGCTGTTTTTTGCGCCTTTCTGCTTTTTCCTCCTGTAGGCGTCGTTGTTCATTTTCCTAACAAAATATAAACATGTAGATTAAATAAAAAATTCAAAATATGAAATAATGTTAACATAATTCTCATCTTGTTGAAGGCGAGTAGTTGATAGAAAAAGTACCACGAATACATTCTAAAGCGGGTAAAGGTCTATATTAATATGCATTCAGATTATCACTACAAACTTAACGGGCTATCTATCTACCAGAGTTTTTGCAGAAATTTTTGTTTATGTCAAATTCCAAGACTTAGATGTAATAATGTATAAGACACACTCCTCTATGAAAGGTTTGAAGGACAAATAACGGTACACAGAAAACGAAATATTGAGTAATATGATAGCAAGCCCCACTTAAAAACGGGTATGAACAACCTGTGCCCCTCTCCTTGTTGATCTTTCCCTATTATATACTCCTATAAGGCAGAGTTTATACAAACACTTATCAAAGAAGAAAAAATGACAGATGTTAAATCCTTTAATCTCACTTTGTTCTGTCAATTAATAATCTAAACTGTGCCAACTGGATTCCATTAATATATCTCACAGAACTTGAGATAAAACACAAAACAGAAAACATTCCTTGACCTCATTTCTGGACATTACTTTAAATTTGACACCAATGGTCAACTTTCTACTACACTTTATGACAAAAGAGACGACTTCAAGTTTGTCATTATAAATTTTCCACAACTTGATAGTAATAAACCAACTGCTCCCGTGTATGGAGTTTATATTTCACAACTCATATGCTTCGTTCTAGCTTGCAGTTTGTATATAGATTGTTTACAACGTGACCATATTCTGGGTATTAAACTATCAAGGATTTTTAAAGAATCGTCTCATCTTGTCTTTCAAAAAGTTTTTCTGAAGATATTAACACCTGGTTGAAAAGTATTCTGCCAGTTTCGTATAGATGACAAAAGATAGTATTGGTAATTAGATTTGAGTTCAAATATCAATATGATTTAATAACTACCTTCTGACATTGTTGAATCTTACAACAGAATGTTTTCAAAGTTTCTATTAACTCCTCTACTTTGAAAGACGCTTCATTTTCGCAGTAATGACTTGCCAACTTTTTTGACAAATCAGCGATCGTTTTCATTCCCTTTTCCATTGCTTTTATCTCAACTTCGGCATCCTGAAAAAAACACAGCAATTCATGCATTGTAGACATATCTGAATGCAGACAGAATGGGATATTTCAACACAACATACCTGTAAGATTAAAGTGTCAATACACCTGACGTTACTTGCCCCTTATGGAATGCTGTTGGATCTCCCACACAGCCACAAAGAAATAGGGGGAGTAAGTCAGCATATATGATTGTAATTAGATTGGTTTATATAGCATATTAATGACTCTCAATATGAATTATATCCTTGATAAATATCATTATATTGAATAATATTCTCAAATTTCAAGATTCTCCTTTTCTTTTAAATGAGAGCTGTTAATGATATTTTTACTTATTACTGAGGTTAGACCGAATAATCTGTCTCTTGTGTGTCTATATTTGTCATTATATATTTTCTTTTTATTATTTGGACATTTTCTTTTCTTTTTTTTTTTGTCAAAAAAAATGTCCAAATAATAAAAAGAAAATATATAATGACAAATATAGACACACAAGAGACAGATTATTCGGTCTATACTGAGGTATATCCATCTTGTGCCCTCAAATAATGGCAATGCTTTTAATTATATGTCAGTAATAGTAAGTGAGTGAGTGAGTGATTGTTGTTTAACGCCAACTCATCAAACTTTTAGCTACATCACGGCCAGAACAAGATAATTTTTAATGAGATGATGATGAG
This sequence comes from Gigantidas platifrons, assembly GCA_002080005.1. Lineage (NCBI taxonomy): Eukaryota > Metazoa > Mollusca > Bivalvia > Mytilida > Modiolidae > Gigantidas > Gigantidas platifrons. The sequence continues at coordinate 363,209 of MJUT01056672.1, forward strand.
GTCTGCTTTGTTCTAGATCAACACGCTGAGTTGGATTTTCATAGTGCTACCTCACTGAAACAACAGTCCATGGGTAGACATATCGCTCCACTCTGACACATTATTCTGATTCCGAGCCAACCAGTCTGTGCTCTTACTCCTTAATGTTGCATACTTAGCAGAGAAGCAATAAATACCAATTTCATAGCATTTGGTTTGACCCAATGGTGGCTCGAACCCACGATTTACAGCACTTGAGGCGAGCAGTAATAGTAAGATCATTCAGTACTAAAAGAGTTCCACAAAGGGGAGATCATCCATTGGTAAATAGAATATACAAACGTTAAAACCATAACTTATATATTCCCATAAGAATGCTACATGTATATTAACTTATTAAATAGTAAAATTCAGATTGATACGGTTACATTAACTTACTTGAACAAAAGTTTTCATCTGATTTTTGACATCGTCAGGGGCTCCTTTTAATTGTTTCTGAAGTTTATGAACACTTTGTGAGATCTGTTTAAGTTCTGATGCTAAATTATCTTTGGAAGACCTACAAAAAAGACAAGTTAACATAATAATGGCCTCCTAATCATGAGATCCAACAAGTGTCCAGTGAGACATGCTATTATATTTAAATAAAACAAACTAGCACCACTTTGGTTTCATTTTAAATCAATGTATCAATTTAATACAAGGTGTTATCGCCAGTTTGAAAATTATAGCAACTTTTGATTGGTTAAAACCCCAGATATAAAAAACCCATATTCCCGGGTGTTGCTAGGCTCTATTACTGGGTGTAACTAGCCATTTAACCAATCAAATGTTGTTATGATTTTCAAAACAGGGATAATATGATGTCAAAGCTCATGACGTGCTCCAAAAACAAATTTAGCTAAGTTTGGCTATATATTGAATATAAAGCTGTTACTTTGATCAACTGTAGGGTTCTACCAAAAGTAGTACCCTACACCGGGTAAAAAATACTTGAAACTTTCATATTTTTTACTTATCCTTTCCAAAAACAAAGAAAACATCACTTTTACATGGGCCGCCGGGGTCCAAAATGTCTTATTTTTGACTATAACCAGGGTTAAATTCGTTATCTACGTTCCTATCCGTAGATATGGAGATTTCAACACCCTTCAGTAGCCTGTACACCCTTCAGCTGCACCTCAGGGTGTACTTGGCTACTTCAGGGTGTTAAAATCTCCATATCTACAGATAGGAACGTACATAACTTATATTATTTCCGTATATCAACAAGGCATATCACATCGTCATTGTCCATGGAAACTAAATTTGTAAATTCAGCCTTAAGATACTATAAGATATGAACACACATATGGCCATTGAATCTTGTCACAATTCTTTCTCTACATTATAGAAATAATAATACCAATTATAGATTATAAATACTATCCACAACTAATTATTTCAATAGTGATTTACAAGACATACCTTGTAGCTGCATTGAGATCTGGAGACATCTCTTCAACAAACAATAAAGCATCCTTATTTTCTTTTTCAGCTTCTGACACCATGAAATGCAACAGAGTCATTCGCGGTTTATTTGAACGTGTGTCCATAAGTTTATTCAGTGAATTTATTTTAAATCCTACTGCATTTCCAGCATAGCCACCCTAAATAAAGAATGTAAATATAACATTAACAATAAATACAACGAATAATATGGACTGACGAGTTATGTCCCCTGAATCTTGTAGAGAAAATGTAACATCACAATAATAAAGTGAGATTGAGACAGATCTACTCATCAACGAAACAAACGGACACTATTTATATATGACTATATTATTCAGTGGTGAATTATTAACTCACGATATTGTTGTTTTATCATTTGATGTCATATTTATCTCAGGTATGGTAGATCGGCTGAGAGGATGTTCCCTTTCAAAAATGATTAACTTGGTGATTTTGCAAGGTGACAAGTTCAAATGACAATACATATATTTGATAATGAGAAACCAGAGGTCTGCATGAGCCAATATTGCTTTCCTGCATTAGATGATTACTTATAATCATGTGCCTATCAAAACATATGAGTCATGTCTAGACACCCACTGAGGCTTGGAACACAGACTCTTCTGTGGTCTTCATTACTAAGAAACATAAATTCACATATTACAATATTAACCCCACTATACATAATTCCTATTTCATGATTGCTTCTAAGTAAAACTTTAAATTAATTTAAAATTAATATGAAATTCTATGACCAAAAACAAAATAGCATACATTATTAAAATAGGTGTACCGATGAAATTACATGTGCCAAGTCAGCATTTTAATTCTTAATAACTTGTCAATAATGGCAATGCAATAACAGATAGAGAGGAAACGGAACAAAATATCATTGTACAAAACTCGAGAAGGATCAAACCATTCTAAACCGAATATAGTGTTCAGGATAACCACTACTCTAAAACCAGGGTTCTCAGCTAGCCGTGATAATATAGCATTTGTATTTTCATCAACTATGCAATCAGTATCTATCATCACTAAGGTCGTGAGTTTGATTCCAGTGTGAACTGAGGTATACCCGATACAGTTTGTCAGTGATTTGTAGCAGGTCGGTGATTTTCTCAGGGTACTCCAGTTTTCTCTTACATTGAACTGAATGATATGATATAAATGAAACAATTGTTGAAATATCTAAACATCAGTAAGTCTAACCACTAAAACCCCACCAATCATCAGTAACAGTTGTGCAGAATTTGTTACGTTTTGAATTTAAAACAATAACTATTAACTATATGAACAACATTGTTTTACTTACCATGTTGAGAAAATTACCAGTGTGTAATACAAAGCGTAAAAACACTTTAAAAGATTCGTTATCTAATGGATGTTCACAAGCGCGAATATAAGTCTGTATGCCTGGTCGAAGTGAATCACATGTCAGGCGGAATTCGTCCTTTAGCACCAAGCCATCAATCCTTAATTTGAAGGCTGCAAGTCCAGACAGCACCAGATAAAACTTTTCTGCATTCCCCAGCTTTTGTTTATCACCAGTATATTCTTTTATGCATGAAATCTGTGAAGGGATTAAAAAGCATAAGCAACGTCGCCATAAACTGGGTCATACCAACAACTTATAGAGGGTAACATATTCCGTTTATTGCAACGGATGATATTTCAAAGAATTCAAAATTGTAGAAAAAAGAATGCTTTCCATTGCAATGATATAATATGGCTGTTGGATGAAATCATTCTTAGCTGTTATTGTCTTAAGATTAATTAACATGTATTTGGCCCCCTCATATCTCGGAATCGGTTAGCGATGCATTATATCGCAGACTGACGTTACTAAATTTACACATTATGTGATTAATTATATTATTATATATACACTTCTCAAAATCAAATTTAACATTTCGGCATATTAAGTGTCACATATTCCAAGACGGGAGCTGGATTACCAACACCATAAATTAAGACATGCTTCTTTTTTTCTTGTGTACAGTGAATTGAGGTGAGCCGTGATCGTTCGTTTTGTTATAGGTGGATTTGATGACCAACATTTCGCAATCATATAATTTCAGAGTAACTAAAGACCAATAATTGGAATTTCATTTTATTTCATGAGTAAATTATTAAATATGAATTACACAAACATTTAACTCACAATAATCCTTATGTCATTCTTACTCAACAAGAGCTGTTTATCCCTTTGGAGTTATTGGGTTTTGGATAAAATTGTATAGTCTAAACTCTCTGTTTTATTTTGCATTGTCGCTTGTATTTGTCGGGTTGTGCAATGCTTGGTCTGTACTATGGCTTTGGATTTGATATTCTAACTTCTACATGAAAGGAGACAATTTAGTAAGATGGGATGTTGCAATTCTAACTTCTACATGAAAGGAGACAATTTAGTAAGATGGGATGTCGCAACTATGTTTACTAACTGATAGATCAACATTACTGTAAGCTACTTTGAAATGATATAGTACTAGGCGTCGGAGTCAAATGTGCAACATGTGTAAATCTCTAAATATAAGCCGATTCCTTTGGTCATCAACAATGGCTTAAAAATGGATGCCATAATACAGCTATTAACCCTCATGGAGCCTGGTCAATCTGAATTGTCTTACAATATTTTTTATTGAATGTAAGGAGCACTGGTGACCGCCATTGTATAGTAGTAGAACTTATGTCTACTCATGTAATCTGTAACAAACGTTGGTTGATTTTGTGCATTTGATTCCTGTAGTTGGCAATGTGTACTCGATACAACATTATATGATGATGTTTGACAGTGGTTTATGGAAGTTCAATTGTTTTCCACATATACTCTGGTTGTCTCCAGCAATTAAGCTAACCGCCATGGTGTACCTATTTTTGAATGTGGCGTTAAAGACACATAAATCATAATCATTATCTGAATGTCTGCTTGAAGTACCTTCTCTTTATAATTGTGTTTATGCTATATATTTTTTATTTATCTTCAAATAATTACAAGGTGGCTCAATTAGTTACATAGGTCGTTGGATTTAACAACTCATACAAGCCTATCACCAATACGGCGTGGGTTCGCACCTAGCTTTGTAAATTACAAAAAAGGGTGCACTCGACTCGCAGCCGCAAGTGATAAAGTTTACCAGTTGCTTGCCCAGGGTCGGTGGTTCTCTCCGGGTACTCCAGCTTCCTCCACCACTAAAACTGGTCGCCATGATATAGCTGAAATATTGCTGAAAGTGGCATTAAAACACCAAAATTCAAATTCAAATTCAAATAATTACATAATGGAAATATAGCTGAAAGTGGTGTTAAACACCATAAACCTAAACTCAACCTCAAATAATGATAGCTCTATAGATACCTACATCATCAGAAGCTGGTAATATTTTTTGAAGGCCTTTTAATCTCTCTTGGCCAATCTTATTAATATCTCCCTCTACTATCATATCAATTATTTCTGTATGACTACATTTAAATTGTTTCAGGAAAATGTTGACATTCATACTCTTCTTCATATCAAGTAACAAGACCTGCAATTATTTTAAAAATAACAATAAATCACGACTGACATTTCTTCTGATCCGTTTGATCTTTGAGTAGAATCAAGTTTTATGTACCGGTATATATCTAGCATGTAATGTAATATAGAATATAGCATGTCATGTGAGTAGTAAAAATTGTATGTCGTAAATAAAGATACTGATTCTCACGAAGTTCTAAAAATAATTTTGTATCTTTAAATAGAGGTTAACATGATATTGTTTCGCCTATCTGGTTAAGAAGTGAACAATTATTGTCTATAGTAGCACATGTTAAATTTTGAGCACGCAGGACTTTGAACCAAATATAGACCCGGAATCATTCAGTGGTACAAAATTGAATCTGTATTTCATAATACTGTCTCATTTCTATTAATGATTATTAAGAAAATCATTTCTAATATTTTACCTATTGCAGAGTTACATTTTGGATCTCTGACCTCATAGAACCAAGATTGTGTACAATAATGAATTTCCATTCCATAAGGAGAGTTCATGCATAATTTACCTATATCTTCAATGTTAGGTGGTGAGAATACAATCTGTGATTTAATTGCAGCTTATGTATTCCAAGGATCAGGACTCATAGACCCTGGGCTCTTCATTTGAATATGTGCATCATCCCGTTTATACATTCTTAAGAACTCTTTTTTATTTGTTCCACTGCCAACGATGTTGAGTGAGTAAGTGATTGAGTGAATGATTGTTGTCTAACAGCAATTTTTCAGCTATATTATGGCGAGAACAAGTTAATTTTCAATGAGATGATGATTAGTCCGCTTTGTACCAAACCAACATGCTGAATTGGTATTTACATAGTTCTAACACACTGAAACAACACTCCGCGGGTAGACAGGTTGCTCCACTTGGACGCATTATTCTGATTCCGAGCCAACCAGTCTTTTCTCTTTCTCCTTAATGCTGGGTGCTTAGCAGAGAAGCAACAAATACCAATTTTATAGTCTTTGGTTTGACCTGACCGGTGCTTGAACCAACGATCTACCACACTCAAGGCAAGCACGCTAACCATTTTACCACTGATGTAGTTTTGACCATGTTGAACTGTGGACCTAATGGCACTGACATGATAACAATGAAAATTAACTTACCTCTGTGTCCTTCTTAGATTTCGTTTGTTCTGCTGGTTTCACGACAACAGGCTGCTGTTTACTAAACAGTTGTTCTATCTTTTCATACTCTATGTGTATGATATCTTTCATATCTAACACTTCCTTCCATATATTTTTGTGTGCTGTAAATTGGAAAAGAGCACTCATAAAAAATGTGCTACAGAATAAAAAAAAAAAGAAGAAAGAAACCGTAATAAAAACGTAGATATTAAATTTAGTGTGCACAACCTGTTTCTGGAAGCAATCCAATGTCGTTAAATCTGACTATATAATCTAGTACACAAGTCTTTACCTGGAAAATATAAATATCTATGTTCCCATTGCCATTATCAAAATCCCACTCTTTCCTAAATGACTCACCACTGGGTTTTTTCACAAGAGTAACACTAGAGGAGCAGAAGGGAAATGTCTACCCTTCCGGGGTACCTGAAATCACTCATAGTTTTTTGTGAGGTTCATGATGTTCAAGCTTTTATTTTCTGTTAAGTCTTTTGTATTTATTGCTTGGTACTTAAGGGTGTAGACCTGGGGTATGGGAGATAACTCTATTTTCAGTGTCTTCTCAAATACATGATCATCTGTGCATTTGAAAATTCCACCTCAATTCCAAGCTTCTTGGTGATAAAGATTGTTTACATTGGATTTGGCCAGTAAAAAATATGACTCCTTTTCCTTTTGCCTTTCCCTAGTTGTGCTCCTTGTATTTTAATGTCTTATTGTTGCTTATGCCAGTGTCAGGCAGTGTGTTATTATTATATGCCCACAAAATATCATTGAAATATCTCCTTCCAGAAAAAATGTTCATCGAAATATGTTGTCAAAAATGCCACAAATGTAACACAATTTGTGTGACAACCTTTTTCTATTGAATTTCAAAGGTTTGTAAAAAAAACAAAAAATAAATATATTCATCAGAATCTTAGATATTATGAAACTATAGAGCAAATTATAAGCTAGTAAAAAATAGAAAGCTATGTTTGGGAAAAAAATGTAATATTATCTGATCCTCTCGTGCACCGCCGTTCCCTTCTCCTTAGACAAATAAAGAATAATCAGAATCAAACGAATACAACTGGAGGACAGAATTTAAAGGAATTTAACAATACAACTGGGTGGCTGTCTGTGTTATTATTTTTTTTTTGGATGAATTAATCAAGAATAGTCGCCCTCAAATCATCCCTTCCCCTCCCCAGCCGACCTGAAAATAAAAAAGACAAATGCAGTCATTTGGTAATTTGGTCATCCACTGTGTCAATTATAAGAATTCAAAAGTTTTTTTGTATTGGTAACTAGTTATTTTTTATCTCACAAAGAAACTATAGCAAAAGATGGGTGTGTGGTAACTTTCCTCGACAATTTCATTTTTTTTTCTGGGTGCCATGAAAAACATAAATTTAAATATTTTAAAAATCGGACGGTAAAAGTTTATATAATTTGGTGCAATGATGTCTATATGTCTATTCTTCAGTGTAACATTTTTTGGTGGAAATTAAATGACAGGAATTTTTGTAATCCGATTTTTAATACCAAGGTGGTCCTCAGGGCATCCCCCCTTTTTTGCAGTTTCCACTGTTTTGCACGTGATTATCTCCAAACAGGATATTCAGATATGCTAGATATTTCATATTTATTCAACAACAACACTCTCAAGTGTATTTAAGCCACAATATTCCCTTTCAATCAGAAATAAATGTGCATATCTATTAGAATCTTCCGAAACTAGTATTACCATCTGGTGTCAAGAATACCCCCAAAATTACTATATTTAGGATGTGCTATGGAGAAAACGGCACGGTGAAATTTTTTGAAACTTTGGCAGATAATGTATTTAGACATAACTATTCCATGATGCAAATTTAAAAAAAATTGAATGATGAGAAAATTTTAGGGTAACCCAGGTCTACACCCTTAAATTAATTAAATTTTACAAAAAGAACTATATAGTATATCAAACAATGACAGACTCCATTTTTATATCAATGACTGGCATCAACACATATGAATTATAATATTCATTTACATTTGTTACATCAGCATATGTACCTTATCATGTTACAAGTATGAATTACCCTGTCTTGTGTATTAATATCAATCAGCATATGTACCTTATCATGTTACAAGTATGAATTACCCTGTCTTGTGTATTAATATCGATTTGAAAATCTATGATTATTAACGTTGTCTTTAGTCTCTGTACTCTTTCAAAGATCTTGGTTAACATTCTTCTATCATACAACAATACAAAAATTCAAATAACGGTGAAGGAATCAAATTATACTATATTATAATCAATATATCAAAATTGTCCTAAAATGTTGAACTTTATGACAATAAACAAAAAGTTGAGCTGTTTGGAACAAGTTGTTTTACTTTGTTTATTTATTTCAAGGCACATAAAGATAAAAATGTGCACGCTTGCATGACGTCATTTTTGCTATGACGTTAATGTGACAAATTCGTCAGTTATTTAAGGAATATTTGAAATAGTTGAACAGGTTATACGATATAACCTGGTTTGGGTCAGTTTATGCTTAATAAACCACGAAGCGGTTTATGAAAAGCGTAAACTGACCAAAACCAGGTTATGCAAGAATAACCTGTTCAACTATTTCAAATATTCCTTATAATTTAATTTTTACAACAAAATTTAATGATTCCTCGATTTTAATTATGATTGTTTCATGTGATTATTTGAATTTGTCGTTGGCGGATGAACACGTTGGTGACGTCACAATACCAAGCCAGGTTATCGAGTATAACCAAAATTTTCTCCAGGCGGATTAGCCAATCAGAATGAAATATTCAAATCAAATTAAATTATTTCATTTTATAGTCTTTTTAAGTGTTTTTTTACAGATGAAAAGGAAGTTTTTTTTTACAATGTAATAAAAATAATAGTACTGTATTTGAAGAGTTGTCAGTGTCAATTAATCTAAGGTCTGGCGGTATATATTCTTTATACAGGCTTTACTCAGCATCGTCAGTAAACTGCATTCGCTATCGTTAAATCCCTAATTATTAACGCCGGCAACTCTTCAAATAAAATACAGTTATTCCTTAATTATAAATATTTGATGTTATAATATAGAATTGTAAAATAAAGCTGCATATCTGATTAATTCAGTGAAATAACCCTTGTGAGAATTTTGTGTTTTAATTGGTAAATATCTTATGCCTCGTAAATGTTAATTAGTACATGAGACATGTTTCTTCTCTTAAGCATAACATATACCAGTATTAACAATATCTTACATGCAATAGTATGGGCTGGAACCTTTGTCCAATTAAATGTCTTCATCTTGTGTTTTGGTGCTGGCATTGAGTGTGAAAATGTTAAAGGAGCTGGGACGGATCTTAGAGGTGATGGTGCACCTGGCAGCCCTGGTGGGGGCGGTGGTGCACCTGGCATCCCTGGTGGCGGTGGTGGTGGTGGTGGCATACCTGGCATTCCTGGAGGAGGAGGGGGTGGTGGTATACCAGGCATTCCTGGTGGTGGTGGGGGAGGTGGTGCTGGTGGTGGCATGAATCCAGGTACTCCTGGTGGTGGTGGGGGTGGTGGTGCTGGTGGTGGCATGAATCCAGGTACTCCTGGTGGTGGTGGTGGAATTGGAATTCCAAATGAAGGCTGTGGTATTGCTGATTCAGAGATAATTCCTGAGGGCGGAGGACATGGTGGGGCCGGTGGAGGTGTAATTTGTGATGATGAAATCTCTGTCGACTGAATCACAGATGAATCAGAAGAGGTCTGCGATCCGGAATGTTGTGATGATGTAGTCATGGCTGGTGAAATGCTGCCAGAAAGTGTCTTATTTATTGCATTATTTTCATTTTCATCGATATGTCCATTTTGATTTGCAATTTTGTCAGTAATAACGCTTTTTGATTTATTCACGAGATCCACATCATGTTTCTCCTTTGAGCGTGATGACGTTTTTGATTGCTCATTTTGATCACTTGGAATACTTTCATTTGATCCTACACTATCTTGAGTAGCAGTTACATTGCCATTCATTTGCTTCTCGTTATTACGTAATTCTAAAGCAGTATTATATAGTCCTTTAGTACTCTTGTCAGCAGGTAAAGGTTCATTTTCACCTGTTGATGGAGAAATTATTATCCTTCCTGAATTATTTGTTTTTTCCAAAGGTAGTTCTACAATGTCTGTTTGCACACATTTAGAGCATGTAACCACATTATTAGACAGTTGTTTTTCAAAAGGATTCACAACCAGGGATTTAATATCACAGCCGAAGTGTAACTTGTCTACTAACACTGCTTTTCTAACTGATGTCTCGATAAGACCCCACTGAACATCACTGGAATAGAAATATACAGTAAAAGAATATACCTTAGTATTAAATAAAGGGCATACATAGATAAAAAGACAGCACTTAATTTATTGAAATTTACAAATGAAATATTAGTATTACCTTTCATCATAACGCTGCAACAAATATCTTAAATGACGTGGTATAATTTAAAAGTAGCTTATTTTCCTAACATTCAATTGGCTAGCAACAGAATGTGTTCTTACCCAGATACGCATATCCATGCTTGAATAAACAGATGTTATGAATATAAAACTTCATATATTTTTGTGCCAGTCTCGGTTGTTCGAGTTTACTTTTTTATTATTTCGCCTTGTCTTTTATCTCATTTTTAGTATGTATATTGTTTAACCTTCTTATTGGTATGTATCATGGTTTATATTATTTTTG
>MJUT01056672.1:406713-421278 GCA_002080005.1 Gigantidas platifrons
TTTTTGTTCCATGGATACATAATTTATCTGGAAGCAAAAAAAAACTTATATTTTTTTCTGACGAATAAGGACATTTATATAGTTTTTCATATTCACTACGCGTACGACCCAACACTGCATTAAATACGATTTAACTTGAGATGGCCAGATATTTTCTTCGACTTTCCGGTCCTCAGTTCTCATGAATTCTTAATAAAGAAACCCTTTTCCCTCCTTGTATGGATATTAATGGACTCAAAATATCGTTGTCCCATTTTCATCTGTATTATTAGAGTTAATAGAAAAAAAACTCTCGGAATATCAATGGTTTACGTTTTGAGTTGTGGTGTTTAACGCCACTTTCAATAATATTTCAGTTATATCGTGGCGGTCAGTTTTATTGGTGGAAGAAACAGGACTACCCGGAGAATACAACCAACCTGCCGCAAGTAACTGACAAACTAGACGGGGTTTGAACTCACGACTTTATAGAGGTGATAGGCACTGATTGCACAGGTAATAATAAATTCAACTACCACATGACCAAGACGGCCCCTAAATGTTAATGGTGTAAAATTAATACAAACAATACGTCAAAATGGCAAGAATAAGTTACTAATGAAAACTGATGTCAAAATAGGAGACTAATGTTAAGTGAAGGTCGATTACTCTACTGATGACATTATAAGAACTTGAAACAGTTTCCACAAATAAACATGCAAACGAAAGTTCTAAATATAGACTTTTATACTGTTTTGTAAATTTAATATTGATTTACCAGTGCAGTTAGTTTCATCGACGTCAATTATACGGAGGACGTTAAATTACATTCTTTATTTTAATACTGTATAACGGATGAGAGAGATCACTTATATTAAACAAATACAGGTCAATGATTGATAAATTAGAAACGGATCTTTAACACAACAATCTACAACCTTTTGTATTTGGACAAAGATTAATAAATAACTGACGCTTATTGAAATCAACATCATCGCTGTTTTCGATTTTTGAATTAATTAGTGTTCCTGAAATTTACATATCAAAACAATATAATTAATTACACATTCAGAATATAATAGCACCAGGATATATACCCTCCACTTGTTATATCAATTGAGTATTTATCAAGATTTACTTCCCGTCTTCCGGTTATGTTTTCCTTAAAAGTCCATGGCATTACAAAAGAATGGTGGCAAAATTAACATTACGTATGATTTTATTGACGGATTAAAACAAGCAATACAACAAAGCCATAATACTGAAGCAGTATCACGACACATTCAGACCTTATAGAAACATACAAGAGGAAGTCGAAAGTGTATTAATGGAAATGTATACATGTAATTAATGAAATTATTTACCATTCTAGAAATATAAAATTGTCGTGTGATTGTAGAACATGAACTAACTTCATGCTAAGTCATTATCACTATACCATTATATGGTAGTTTACTGGCCTGTTGTACTGCGATTTCACTCTATTTTCGCTGGTGCTAAGTTTCGTGGATTGGCATGTTAGTTGACATTCGACTTCATGGTTTTAATATTTAGTAAATATGGCCAACCGTTGAGAATTTACTAACCGGTTACTCGAATTATCTTCCGACCAACTACTAGTAATCGGTTAACCGAACATCTTTTAAAAAAAAATCATCATAGCAATTAAATTTCTAAAGAAAGCTTTGAGCTAGGATTTCATTAATTCAAATAACCTGCTTTTTACTAGTTTTAACGGCATATAATCCAATACTTATGATTTGTAATGTGTTTATTCTGGGGGATGTCAAACGGCTAGATACGATAACGTAACCCTCAGTCCGCTTGTGTTCCCGTGAGGATACGATAACGTAACCCTCAGTCCGCTTGTGCTCCCGTGAGGATACGATAACGTAACCCTCAGTCCGCTTGTGCTCCCGTGAGGATACGATAACGTAACCCTCAGTCCGCTTGTGCTCCCGTGAGGATACGATAGCATAACCCTCAGTCCGCTTGTGCTCCCGTGAGCACAAGCGGACTGAGGGTTACGTTATCGTATCTAGTCAAACGATATGATCGTGTTAAGTCTGCAAACTTGGCTGTTGTGCGTAAACCAACCTAAAATGAGCCGATATATCTGATGAATGCTTTAATACTGCATGATAACGTATACTACTTTTTTCTCCTGTAAAAGTCATTTTTAGAATAGTTTGAATTTTAGTATTTTCGAATCTGCGTCTCGTTTAAAATCTTACCATGATTTCGACTGTTGAAGAGATATAGTGTAAACGAATCTTAAAACATTCAATTGCAAGTTAATAAGACAGGTGACAAATTTCTACTACTAGTATGATTATTAATAGCTGTAAACACAAATGTCCGGGTGATATAGTTATCATGTTTTAATTAATATAGATCATTTAATTGTGCCTCGAAAATGTCAAAAACGCGAAAACAAAGAGCGACAACCAGAACTTGACAAAACGACAAGAAAAATTAATAACAGATCGCAAACCAAAAACATAGCAAAAGACAACACAATTATAATCCCGAAAGCTTTATTGACAGTAATTTAACTTTAATGAATTTTGAAAGAAACAGCGACAGGACTGATATCTTTTCACGCTTTCCCAACTCAAAACTTTTACGAATAATCGAATAACAAAATATCTAACCGGTTACTACCTTTCCGACGGTTAACCGGTTAACCGAGTAATCGTTGCCATTCCTAAATTATTTACAAATGACTTCTCTTGTTATTTCGTAATGAGGTAAGGGCCCGGGTGGCTCAATGAGTTAGGTAGTTGGATTACCTAACAACTCATATAAGCCTATCAAATACGGCACGGGTTCGCGCCCGGCTTTGTAAGTTACATAAAAGGGTACACTCGACTCTCAGCCGCAAAGTTTACCAGTTGCTCGTCCATGGTCGGTGGTTCTCTCCGGCTTCTACGATCACTAAAACTGGTCGCCATGATATAGCTGAAATATTGCTGAAAGTGGCGTTAAACACAAAAAAATCAAAATCAAATTCGTGGTTTGATTGAAACCAAAGAAAACCATGACAATTAGTATTCAACGAATAAAAAGTAATTCAAAGTATTAATTCTGGATACATTTATGTCTCAAAGCATAAAAAAAAAACCAAAAAGAAAATAAATTCTTGTCTTACAAATTGAATATATGACATTAATATCATGTCTTGCCAAGGACAAATTGAGAACAAAAAATTGACAACAAAGAATACAAGAAAATATTAATATACCTGAAGCAAACTTGGGAGCATACACACACCTGCTAAGACACTGTAACCCAATGGCAGAATTCATTACTGTTTTGATACACATGACACATTCTAATCTCAGAACTAGAGTAGAAAACTGGCCTGAGTAGATCCCTAAATTGTCTAAACATTCGAATAATAATTCTAAACCATTCCTTTTCAAGAAATCGTCCATCCATCTTTTATCGTCACTTCTAAGTTTTTTCCTGAGTCTGTAAAAATTAATGACAGATGGATGTCGAAGCAAGTATACACAAGATTGTGCCAAGAATAAATCGGTAGCTATGTCAGCCAAATCTGTCTCCGAGTTAGATCTCTGACGCTGGGGACGTTGTTCGTCCTCGTCGATATCAGATTCTACATCAGACAAGGATGTCTGTGTAGGAACACTATTAGTATCTTGGTAGAAACATGACCGTTGTTTAGAAAGCCGTCTCATTTTGACGTCCTGGTGTGTATATTCCTGCAGATGTCAGATCTATCTTATGGACGTCGGCTGAGGTATCTTACCCAGCATACCTCATTTTAATATCCATATATTGTCAAATCACATTCTAGAAGTGTTAGAGGGTTTCGGCTGGATTTGATTATTTATACATTTGAAAATATTCCAGCGTACTCCAGACGGCTCAATTTGAACTCTCAACGCACATTGTAAATATTCAAATCTCTATATTATTTAAATTTTGTGATATGAACATGTTCTTCTGTCTGTCCCTCTTCAATAAAGATGTTTATATCAATAGTTTAATAGAGATGTTATGGCAACTGACGTCGGCTTTAAAAAACTGTTGTTGAAATTGATATTTTCTTTGAAATCTAATTACAGTTGAATTTTGAGAAATCGATTCTTTAATCATAACAAAATATCCAGTCACTGAAACACTATCCATTAATCAAGGATTTAACAGAACCAAACAACACATTTCAAATACTTTTTTTTTTGCTTATTTTATTTATATTATAATTATTACAGGAATTTGGTAATATCCTTCCTCTCGTAATTAACTATATAATATAAATTAATTGTCAGTTCTAAGCGTCAATCAGTTTCTTGTCACAATTGTGTTTAAATCTTTTTTCTTCTTTCTATCCGTTCAAAAACGTTACTTGAGTATTAGAGAGACATAGTTACTCTGCTATAGTGTCTCTACAGCATGATTATAACACTTTATTGATTTTTATAGTTCCCTCGTATTAATCCATGAATGATAAAAGTAGGAATAGTAACTGATGGGAATCAAACAGAATAAATTTACAAAAATTAAGATTTATGGAAATTACTTTAAGCTGTCGATAAGGAAACGACCATTTATCTTTAAGGGGGAACCTATGGTTTATCTTTTTGATTTTCTGTCGTCAAATTTTATGGAACAATATTTTGATCTGAAAAATGCAACAACAAAAATACTTGTCGGTTTTTAACAAGAACAATAGGTAAAATTTTGACGAAAAATTAATGAATTTCCATGTCCAAAAAATAATCAGTTTTTTTTTTTTTTTTTTTTTTTAATAAAATTTCTGGTATTGGGGCATAGACTTCCCAAACACCAGTAAAAGTTGATTGGCGATCCCTAATGATATATTTTATGTACTACATGTAGTATACTTCTGACTAGAATGAAAACTGTATCACTGAGAACGAGTTTCTTTAATTATATAACATGGTATATTTCGTTTTTTACAGACTGTGTGATGGAATAATATTCTGTACCAAAAAATATATTTTCATTAAAAATGAATGATCGTGCGACAATCAAAGCCATTCAGATTTTATTATTACATTTATTCACGATATATGGGGGTTAGGAGTATGGTGTTCATCATATACAAACAGTTCATGCCACGTTCAACAATATTTCAGCTATATCGTGCCGGCCAGTTTTATTGGTGGAGGAAACCGGAGTACCCGGAAAAAAAAACACCGACCTCTCGCAAGTCACTCACAAAATTTATCACATAATGTTGTATCGAGTACACCTCGACATGAAAGGGGTTCAAACTCACAAGTTTAGTGGTGATAGACATTGATTGATATGTAGCTGTAATTCCAACTACGCGACATACGACCACGAACACGACGGTGAATCATTTCTTTTAAATCTATCTATATTCGGCATCAATTATTATATTTCTACATCTGTATTTCAGATATTGTTTTGTGATACACATTTTAATAATAAGTCCCCAAAGGTTACAATTATCGGAAGACTTATTGTGAGTCTGAATGGGTTGATTAAAATTACAAATACCGTCATTGGCTTCATTGAACTTGGCTAAAGTTTGGTTGGTTGGTTTTATGGTGCTTAACGCCACTTTCAACAATATTTCAGTTATAATATCGTGGCGGTCAGTTTTATTGGGAGAAAATCGGAGAACCAAGAGAAAACAACAGACCCGTCGCAAGTCACTGACAAACTAGTTTGAATCATGTCAACCTTTGTATCATACATCCCCCTTTTCTGTAAATTACGGATGTATGGTTAAATTCATTGTACATTCATTCATTTATTGTAGTTGTTGATAAATCTTACAACAACATAAGTACCATGGGGACGTGTAGCACATTGTGTATTTTATACTAATAAACGTTCCAGAAGCTTGCGCGACACATAGGACTTGTCTGTTGTTAAGACACATCTAGATGACATTGGCTATGTTTGGTTCTACTTTTGCTTTGGGTTTCTGCATGACTCCTTTGATACGTTTGGCTTCCCAACATTGAGAACTACGGAATTGGAATACCGAGATACCCGTTATTGACTTAGAGATATAAATTCCACTGCTATCACACATGTATCAACTAAAAGATATCACAGATATCGATTTGGCGATATTAATTGTGGACAGGTGCATATACAGCCACAACATTTATCTTAAGATTGATCGAAGAAAATATGTGTTCTTTATAACCCAGTACAATAGGACAAGTTGGCATGACGTAATTATTATATGACACGTTCATCTAAAACAACGAAGTCGCGACAATATAATTTACAAGTGTTTGAAATGATAGAGAATTCGTGACATATAAATTCTGAAGATGCCATGTTCTCCAAAGAAAACCAAGCAAATCAAAAATAAGATCAAGAATCAATTACTTAGCGTGTGATGAATTGTTTCAGCGGACAAAATATCACACTTTCTTGTAGATTTTATATAACATTTTAAAACAGTACATAAATCTAAAAGTGTTTTTCTCGCTACATTTTACCCAATAACGTTTGTATTTCAAGTGAATCGCGGTCGGATAGAAGTGTTCCCTAGACACACAGATCGATGATCTTCAGAACAAAGCAGCGGTTTTGACGACAGTCTTGTTATAATCAATTTTATAAGCCTTCCCTAAAGACTTGTTTAATGGAATTGTGCTTTGAGGAACTAAACCCAATTATAGTTGGTTATTCCTGTTCAAATGATCGTGTTGCTCATTCATCAATGCTTATGAGAAATGTAAAGACTATGTAGTGATGTGATAATAACACAGATTTCACATTTATCAAAACATTAGATAGTAGCAACGGATATTGAAGTCAATGACTTGTTAAATAGAGACGACGGTTCTATAGACATTTATAAGTACGTTTCTTAATCAAAGAGGGAATATATATTGTAGAAACCACTGGATGTGATTCGAACAAAACGTTCTCCGAAACTGGCATCATCAAAATGCTTATGGTTTTTGATTGATAACATATTTGTTATGCTTGATGAACGTGATTTTCCAGAAAAATCGGCATTCCTATGGGTGCCAACTGTGTTCTTATCGCCGACTTGTTCCTTTTTTTTCGAATTAAGCAGAATTCATGAAGGGGAGCTCAAGAAAAAAAAATTAAAAAGAAGGCTAATGCTTTGATATAGATGATGGTCTTTCAAGTAGTACGACTTGATATCACTTTATATTGTATCATATCTAGAAAATAAATTACTTGAATACAGACCAGGTATAAATTAAAAATCATATTTTCATCACACATCGTCAGTTTACATGAGGGTATCAAGTCTAGAACATCAGATCTTGCGATCATTATACCTTCGAGTAAGTTTAAGTTATTTGTTCTCGATACACAACCAGTTAGAACGCTGTATCGAATATATACAGTGTTCTGATTGGACAGCTGTAGAGAACGAATACGAAACGTTTATTCTGAAGTTGTATGACCAAATATCTTGGTCTGGTTCTCTGTTTTTGTCAATGTTTTTGTCTATTTGAAGTTTGATTTGATTTGATTTTTGGTGTTTAACGCCATATTTTAGCTATATCATGGCAACCAGTTTTAGTGGTGGAAGATGCCGGAGAGAACCATCGACCATGGGCAACCAATTGGTAAACTTTATTACTTGCGGCTGCGAGTCGAGTGCACCTTTTTGTAATTTACAAAGCCAAACGAGAACCCACATCGTATTGGTGATAGGCTTGTGTGAGTTGTTAGGTAATCCAACTACATAACTCATTGAGCCACCCGGGCCCTACAACTACATAACTCATTGAGCCACCCGGGCCCTTATATATATCCGATATAATACTACATTATACATTGCAACATGAATGCATTCTTTTCCTTTGATCGTGTTATTATATACCAGAATGTAAGCAACAGCTAAGAACTATGAAATAATACACACAGATAGGAGATATTGCACACTTTAAATCTGGGCTGTAGTTTCATTACTCTCAGAGAGCCGTGTAATAATCAACGACCTAGATGTGATATTGCATGACTTCATGCTACAAATCATTTATACCACGGTTTTCCGAGTTAAACAATCGAACGGATAAATATTACTTGTTGAATTAATGTTTCACTGTTAAATTGTGTGTACCCGGATGGAGATGGTTGGTACTGTTCCATGTTTCACTGTTAAATTGTGTGTACCCGGATGGAGATGGTTGGTACTGTTCCATGTTTCACTGTTAAATTGTGTGTGCCCGGATGGAGATGGTTGGTACTGTTCCCTATAATTGTTATTGTACCTTTGTCCTGTATGATCCAGATCAAGGTTGAGGAAAATAGCTTAAATCTTACACATAATGAGTTGAAGTAAGACTCTGGCCTTTTTTTGTTTCTATTTAAAACATTATAGCTTTTCGTGTAAAAACTAATATTCTTGTGTAGTGTACATCATCTGAACAAACATATGTGATATGCATCATACATCGAATATTTTTCGTGATGCAAGGTCGACAATTTCCACACACAACCGACCCAATAGTTTTATCATAAATACATGTGTATATATATACATTTTGTGTATGTCACTTTAATTCTCCGGACCAATATCACATATATAGATCTTTCTTACTTATATCGCTATTAAGATTTCCTGATATACGGCAACATTTTCAACTAAATCTAACTGCAAAATAAATCTACAAATCTACATATGGACTATGAAGGAAAAAGTATTTTAAAATCATGAATACATAAATATACATTTCTGTTTCATTTTGGAATAATTGACTAGATTTTCACATAATATTATCCTAGAAAACAGGAAAAATCAATGAGATTTTCTATTAACACTGTTAATACAGAAGACTAAAGAATGAATGGACTGCCAGTCACACAATTGTTGTGTAGATTATCATATAAACATAGTCAACATCGCTTATTATTGTATCATTACATATCATTCCCAACGATGAAAATCAACAGCAGCATAAGATGAAAAAAAGCTTTACATGTGCGAGATGTCATTCAAGTATTCACAGAGAACGTTTACCATTCATCCGTTCATATATATGTAATAAATATAGATTATAACATGGCCATTTTCATATCGGTCCCGGTATCATCCCGAGACTTCCATATCAGCCCAAGGCGAAAGCCGCGGGCTGATATGGGTCGAGGGATGATACCAGGACCTATATGAAAATGGCTATGTTATAATCTGTTTATCACATATTTAACCATGACTGAAATAAATAAATTGTAAATGAATAAATGAATTTATGTTTATTCATCAACATAACAACAAAATAAATAACGTGTAGAAATTCACCGTATTTATCACAGGTATTGAACATAACTTTTCAATAATTATAAGTCAGACTTCCAATTCTTATCATTTATATTTTTGTCATTAAAAAAATATTGTCACATTTCCCTGAATATTTGAGTATGGGAAGTGTGTTATTTTGGAGTTGGGCAAAATGGGAGCCAACACGATAACCGTTTGCTTATTAGAGTTATTACTAGTAACCGTTGACTGGACCGAGTTATTACTGATGAAAATTAGAGTAACTGTTTTATTTTCATAGTTCTCAATAGTCGATACGATGTCGTAAATATCACATTCGCCATCACTAAGATATCTACTGATGGAAGCTTGCAATGAATCGGGTTCGTGATCCTGTTTGAATTTCGGATGCGCTGAAAAAAAATCTTGCTAGCTAGGTGCATGTACATCTCCTCAACTTCAATATATTCAGGATTACGGCGTTCTCCCACAGTTGATAACCAATCCTTGAATATCCTTATGTTACTCTCAGTTTTACGTTTTGTATTGATATTTTTCATCTCCGTTTTATCGGTTTTTTGTATGATGTTTCCTTACGTGTCACAATGACGTCATCCACGCAGGGCACAATAACCGGTTATTTGCCCGGGCATTGATATGGACCAGGAACGTCTTCGTTTATCAAACATGCAAAACGGTACGGATAACGTACAAATATGTGATAACAATAAATACACATGAACTGTCATAATACCAATGTAATACACATGTAATATCGAAATGGGAATGTAATACAAATGTAATATCGAAATGGGAATGTAATACACATGTAATATCGAAATGGGAATGTAATACACATGTAAAAGCGAAATGGGAATTTAATACACATGTAATATCGAAATGGGAATGTAATACACATGTAATATCGAAATGGGAATGTAATACACATGTAATATCGAAATGGGAATGTAATACACATGTAATATTGAAATGGGAATGTAATACACATGTAATATCGAAATGGGAATGTAACACATGTAATATCGAAATGGGAATGTAATACACATGTAATATCGAAATAGGAATGTAATACATATGTAATATCGAAATGGGAATGTAATACACATGTAATATCTAAATGGGAATGTGATACACATGTAAAAGCGAAATGGGAATCTAATACAAATGAAATATCGAAATGGGAATGTAATACACATGTACCATAGAAATGGGAACGAAATACACATGTAACATATAAATGGGAATGTAATATACATGTAATATCGAAATGGGAATGTAATACATATGCAATATCGAAATGGGAATGTAATACACATGTAATATCGTAATGGGAATGTACTACATATGTAATATCGAAAAGGGAATGTAATACACATGTAATACTGAAATGGGAATGTAATACACATGTAAAATCGAAATGGGAATGTAATACACATGTAAAATCGAAATGGGAATGTAATACACATGTAATATCGAAATGGGAATGTAATACACATGTAATATCGAAACGGGAATGTAATACACATATAAGATCGAAATGGGAATGTAATACACATGTAATATCGAAATGGGAATGCACTACACATGTAAAATTGAAATGGAAATGTAATACGCATGTAACATGTACATCGAAATGGGAATGTAATACACATGTAAAATCGCCACGCGAAGGTCGACGAGAAATGTTAAGCTGTGCCTACATTCAGCTTGCTCCAAAAACTTTAGTATTGTATTATTTTCTAAATTCTGGTGATCGTATTTGAAATGGTAGAACCGATCTCAGTATTTACAAGACAACAAGAAATGTGTGCATCACAAATATGCCCGTCTATATAAGTAGGGTTTTCCCCTTCCATATACCGGTATATCTTTATTCTCTAAAACCACAAAAACAGTAGTACAGAGATACAAATATACAAAACAAAATATATTTACAATATACACATTTTAAGACAAGTAAACAAGCAATAGAGGATACTGCATATAAAAGTCATGACCAAAATCAGCCAGGGGTAGCCACAGTTTTGTTAATAATATTGATAAACTTAACAAGTTTAATCAATTTCGGTCTATTTTTGGTGGTCATAAGGTCTCTAAATTTAATCACATTAGGTCTTTTACAATAGTAACTAGGTATAAATTTTTTACGACTTTCTACAAAAAAGGGACAAACAAGCATATAGTGATATTCATCACCTATATCATCTTGTCTACAAAAATTACAAGTACGACTATTTCTGGCTATATTTAATCATCTACCTTCTTCTATTGGCAGTCTATGATTAACTGTTTGAAACTTACATAAATCAATAATCATTTTGTCATCAAGCAACTTAAAATAGTCTTCTAATTTTACATCATCTGTATATAGTCTATAATTCAGTGTTTTCGGCGAGTTTTGTACAATTTCATTCCAATTTTGAATAAACTGATCCCTAAGATTTTGCTTTACAGAGTGTATTAACCACTTCGTGTTCAAAAAAATATGACTGTCCCATAAAAATGCTAAACCACAAGTATTCAATATTCTTCTAACATTGTCAAGCCAGTTGAATTGATTTCCCTGGTTCTGTAATATACTAAATGCCAAATTATATAACATACAAGGAATGTTATGTTCCTTGTTAGTAAGTAACTTTGACCACAGGGGAATCATATGGCCAAGTTTGGTCAAGATCCAATATACAGAACTAAAGTTATTGTGCGGAAACAATCCTGTTGTCAGAAAGTCTATTTATAGTAACGGTGACTTTGACCTAATGACCCCAAAATAAATAGGGTTCTTCCACAGGGGAATCATGTGGCCAAGTTTGGTAAAGATCCAATATACAGAACTAGTTATCGTGCGGAAACGACCGTTGTCAAAAATTATATTTATAGTAACAAAGGGTGACCTTGACCTTTGACCCTAAAATAAATAGGGTTCTTCCCCTTCCACAGGGGAATCAGGTGGCCAAGTTTGGTAAAGATCCAATATACAGAACTAAAGTTACCGTGCGGAAACGACCGCTGTCAAAAATTATATTTATAGTAACGGTGACCTTGATCTTTGACCTAATGACCCCAAAATAAATAGGGTTCTTCCCCTTCCATATGGAAATCATGTGGCCAAGTTTGGTAATTATCCGATATACAGAACTAAAGTTATTGTGCGGAAACCTGTGTGGACGCCCACCGGCCCCGCCTCCCGCCATACCCAATCACATAATACGGCCCGTCTGAAATGACTGAAAAGTATCGAGTGGCATGCTAGAGACAATGAAACGTGAACATACTGATGTACACATACAAACCACCCGATGTACATCAGCTATAATGTTGCTTGGGATTCCTGGTTAAGATTGACAACATTGTACATACTATATCCCCTCTCTTAAATTAATATCAAAGCTTCACTTCATTACATCTAATTTGCTTAAGCAAACCGTGGAATACACTTAAATTGATTCTTTATAACAAATAATAAGATCATGGAACTTTTAGAACATTAATTGAAAAAAAGGGTGTTTAACAAATGGAAATGTTATTTCGAAATTTATGCAAATTAGTATAAACGTAAGTAGTTCATTGGATTTAGTTTATTGGTAAACGTTGAAAAAAAAATAATGTCGCACGACTGTAGAATTAAGTTGATTTCATAATAAGATTTGTAATAATAATAATAATAATATTTTATTCAGAAACTACCCCTTTACAACGGGGGCAAACATCAGCGGGGTATACCAATGTGCTTTTTTGAGATTTCCGACAACTGATTAATCTAGTAAGGCTGATTTGATTAAACAGATTGCCAATGGCGTATTTATTTTTTCCATTATAACAAATATCTGACAATCAAATTTTTGAAGCTGTCAAAAATGAGTATAAACAGTGGAACTGTAACTGACGGCAGTTAAGCTGATTACACATCATTAAAAGACATACATGCAATCATGTTCTAAGATATAAGTGTAAGATAATTAACTGAATACTTGAAAAATAAAGTGCAATCGCCATATACACGTTAAATCTTGAAGATACCATAGGTGTAGTCAGAAGACGTCAATCAAAGAAGAACAGATAATACAATGGCCGTTCACTTTTTTTTTCATGATAACATTGTTATAAAATGAAAAGTACCCCCTCCCCCCAATCTTTTCTTAGGTAATAAATAGCTAAGCTAAGGGGTGTGTTTCAGCATTCATTGAATTTGAGATTACAATATTGTGTTATTGATTTTTTTTTAATCTAAAGATTTAAAGATTTAATGACAATGATATGCTGGACACGTACACTTAAAAAGTAACTATGATTGACAGGTAGACAATATATATATTTATGACTTGTGGTAAGTTATCATTTGAATATATTACAAAAACTTTGTCTTGCAGCTGCTCCCACGTATATTGATATCGAAAAATAAATTTTCCCCCCAAAAAAACCTACACATGTCATATATTAGTCAAACGCATGGCAATAAAAAATGGGTTAGAGATGGGGTTAGGGTTATGGTGTGTAACGCCACTTTCAACAACCGGTGGCGGAGGTTGAGAAATGTAAACTACAAACCAGTCAGAGGAAACACGGTACAAAATAAATAGCAATACGGACAGACAAAGCAAACTCCAGCTAAACAACCTCGTTTATGTTCACTTTTTATGATAATGTATTACTATTGTTTAGTTGTGACCTTCATTGATAATTGATCAATAATTCATGAACTTTTATTTTTATTGTTTTTTTTATATTTATGATGCCATTATAAATATTATTTATTGTACATTATGATACATGTATAACAACAACACATACGATACTGTTGTACAACGGCCTGAAGTTGATTCTGATCATAAATATGTATTATTTATTGTACATTATGATACATGTATAACAACAACACATACGATACTGTTGTACAACGGCCTGAAGTTGATTCTGATCATAAATATGTATTATTTATTGTACATTATGATACATGTATAACAACAACACATACGATACTGTTGTACAACGGCCTGAAGTTGATTCTCATCATAAATATGTATTATTTATTGTACATTATGATACATGTATAACAACAACACATACGATACTGTTGTACAACGGCCTCAAGTTGATTCTCATCATAAATATGTGCATTGGGTTAGTGTGTTTAACGCCACTTTCAATAATATTTGAGTTATATCGTGGTGGTAGGTATTTTTTCAAAACCCTCCCCCCCCCAAATGCACACCTAAAAAAATTAATGATTTTTGTTTGTTTTGATTTTTGGTGTTTTAACGCCACTTTCAACAATATTTCAGCTATATCATGGCGACCAGATTTAGTGGTGGAGGAAGCCGGAGTACCCAGAGAGAACCACC
>MJUT01056672.1:453151-489005 GCA_002080005.1 Gigantidas platifrons
ACAGTTTTCTATATTTACAGAATGTTCACGCACAGTTTTCTATATTTATAGAATGTTCACGCACAGTTTTCTATATTTATAGAATGTTCACGCACAGTTTTCTACATTCGATGCTCAAAAGCAGGCATTAACACGTACACAGTTACTTCAAAGAGAAATATTAATTAATTCATTACTAAGACAGTATTTTTGTTCCGATATACCTGTTTTAGCTTCTCAACTGTAAGGTCCAGGTTGTTTAAATATTCATAACTTGTCACCTATCGGTCAATATTTGATATTCTTGTGACATGCCTTTTCACTTTTTACATGGTAATATCAAATTAATGGCCTAATATTATTCAAAGTTTCCTAAAATAAGTGGTTTTCACATAATAACATATGTTTTCACCTTAAATGACCCGTGTGTATTTACATGTATCACAAATACTGGTAATAAAATATATATTTATCATCACGGATTACATGAAAAATCACCAGGTGGGGGGTTCTATCAATTTGTTATTCTTAATTTTTTATAAATTGTATAAATATTTCAACAAATAGTGGGACATTTAACAAGAAATTTATTAAAAGTGTAATTTTGTAAACCTCTGATAAATCTGGAGACTAACTTATAATGGAATTTAAAATTATTCAACAAGAAGCATCCTATTTATATGATTAGTCACGCGTTATAGAAATTGGAAATGTGAATCAAGATAAATTATTAGAAGCATTTACCTGATCCAAAATTGTATGATTTTAAACACCGAGTCAGCAGATTCAATAGTTTTAAGCCTACCATTTCGTTTCGAAAACAGCAGAAGATACCAAGATGTTATGATAAAAATATCGTATATTAATATTGAAAAACAACCACGTGACTAAAATCGAGACACTTAGACGGACAATAATCGACATGAACTAACACAGAAAACTAGAGACGAACGAGCAAGACAAAGGTGAACTTGTGTTCCGAAAGTAGAAGAAGATCCTGCTCCAAATGTGGCACACGTCGTGTTACTCAGTCAGAGTAATTAGTCAAAGTCCTGTAAATGTCGTAAACGAGGTAAAATGGACGGAAAGAGATTACGACAGTGCTATCAGATCCCGAGTCATGACACAGCCACTGTCGTAGTGATCGATCACTTCATGATGCCGACTGTAAAATTTCAGAAGTGAAGACTTAACAATCAATCTGTACTGAAACCCCATGTACAAGCAGTTTGTCCATCGACAGCAATTCTTTATATAGAAAACTCAGGATGTTCAGATCCTGAATATCGTATTGAGTTATATAAATCCCGTATGTATGTGCTGTAGGCATGTTGCTGCAGGTGTATCGAGATATCAAAACATTTTATTATTAATAATGGCCGTTTAAAAATCGTTAACATATATGTATGTGTATATATATATACATAGACCTTTGAAACGCAGAAGTGTCATTTCTATAGTGCCTCTTTTCCATTAACATAATTATTCCTTTGAAGCAAACACCATATGAACGAAATCATTGAGCTGTACTTGTCAAGAGGATTTGTATGCCAACATGACAGTATTGCAAATTCATGAAGAGATGGATTTTGCAGGAATGCGATTTTGTTCTTTTTAAATAGAATAATAAACCTGTCCAGCCTTTAGACTGTATACTGATAGATTTGTTCGAATTCGTTAAAACTGAACAAGGAAAGACCACAATTACAAATACAACAGAACCATTTTCTCACAACTGATATCTGCTAAAAATCTAGGTCAGTCAAAGGAGTAACTGGTGACCTGTCTCCCTCAAACCGAATAAAGTTGACTCACTTTTCAGTATTCTTAGACCTGTCACCAAAGCTAAAGGTTAACAGTGTCTATAAGTCAAAAGCTTAAAAGAAATCATATCCCAAGGTTCAAAATGTGAAAGTGGTGTTAAGACAAGTCGCTAAACCCAGGCAGGTACTACATGTTTTTGTTTAGGTCGTTCAATGCGGAAGTTAAAAATAACGTGTGGTAAAAACTAATTATTGCCAAAATCAATGAAAGATGGAATGTCCTGCCAGAAGCTGATCCGAATGGTAGAAAGTGTATAACATTTATCCTCAAAAGGGAAGAGAAGACATTCAACTAGTTGCTGAGCGGAGATTCTGGGAAAGTTATTCTGTTTTGAAAAAGACAAAGTATTTACCGTTTTGAGTCGTATAATGTCACTGTTGTCTGTCTAACCGTTCCATGGATGAAAAAGCACCTGTCTGACAGAGTCCAAAACAATAAGAAAGAGTGCAGATGTAGTTTTCCTAACCTTTATGAAACTCCTTTCAATTGAACCGAGACAGAATATCTTCTTTCAAGGGAAGACGAAGTAGTTTGGGACATGACTATTTCATACGATCCGGAAACCAAGACTGCAGTCTGCTGGAGCAAGCCGCAGCAATAAATGATCATGCTACCATCATCTGTTATCTTGTTGAAATTCTGTGGAGAAGGCGAAAAGATGTAAATGAACATCCTTTTTCAAGGGAGAGTCATGGCATCCACCACTCAATTACTTTTGATCTCGAATTGGAGAAACACAGGTCACCAGTTTGTGGTCCATTGGTGACAAATTTATTTATCAGGGGTCGATACCATTTTTAGAGTTATAGCCTGAACAACATTCGGATGTACCACCCAGTCCGTGTTCACTAGAACATGTAATCGAGATGATGCATCTGCTATGCAATAATTATCTATGGAGCATGTCTTACTGGCAACAGTCTACAGACTGTCGCGTAACAAGAGTATTTCTCTTCAAAGGAGTGAGTTCCTCCTTGCTTCTGAAAATAAGCCACCACAGTTGTCTTGTCTGTAGCTATCAACAGATACTTGGATCACTTCTTGGGGGTGTCTCAATGACAGTAGAACTGCTCTCATTCCCATAACATACCCACACACCTAACACTGCTCTTGCTTATATATAGGATGGCACCCCTTTCTGTAATGAATACATCCGTGTAAAGAGTCGGTGTGTGTTCTGGACGGTCCAGGGGGAAAGCTATTAAAAGGCTCCACCTCTGAAGCCAACGCTTAAGGTGAGAAAGTAGTCTGTATAGAACAGGAATAAAGATTTCCCACACCTGAGAAACTTTAGTCCAGAACTCACTGAGGTACAACTGAACAAAACATTAATAAAGACGGCGTAATAACATTCATCAGAAAAATTTAGAAACCTCACCAGCTGTAAAATGGACGAGCTGAGACTTATGATACATGAAAAGAAAATTGACTATGATGTGTAATAAAAACATAGATATCACATCAAGTGCAGACGACACGTTTCTGGAATAACCTTCATCATGTACGCTCAAAGTCTGGAATAACCTTCATCATGTACGCTCAAAGTCAGGAATAACCTTCATCATGTACGCTCAAAGTCTGGAATAACCTTCATCATGTACGCTCAAAGTCTGGAATAACCTTCATCATGTACGCTCAAAGTCTGGAATAACCTTCATCATGTACGCTCAAAGTCTGGAATAACCTTCATCATGTACGCTCAAAGTCTGGAATAACCTTCATCATGTACGCTCAAAGTCTGGAATAACCTTCATCATGTACGCTCAAAGTCTGGAATAACCTTCATCATGTACGCTCAAAGTCTGGAATAACCTTCATCATGTACGCTCAAAGTCTGGAATAACCTTCATCATGTACGCTCAAAGTCTGGAATAACCTTCATCATGTACGCTCAAAGCCAGTGATTACAATGATACTCTCTATGAGCCTATGTAAGTAAATATCGTCTTTTCTTTGGGCGAGTCGACCTTAATTGAGACCTTGGTGAAATAAGGCTGCCAATAAAGGAGTTTGGTTGGTTGGAAACAGCAAGTATCAGGTCTTGACTGGCACCTTCACCGAAACAACATATATTGGATATTAAATTATCAGGCAAACTCCTATCCCAATGTTGACCTGAGGGGGTGTCCGATCGATCTTGTAACTCTTCTTTGTGACTGTCCATATTTAACATGTGAAATACCTTGTATTACCTGTGTATGTATTACCTGTGTATGTATTACCTGTGTATGTCAACTCTTATATAAATTGTCTTAACCACATCGTTTGTTGTTATTTTGTGGAAATTTTCAACTCGTAGGTTTATAAATAGTGAGGTGGTCGACATTTTTGTTGCAAAACTAGATTTAAAAAAAAAATGATTTAGGGTTCAAAAGTACAATGATCCACGATTTCAAGTTTAGTTCAGGATAATTGAAAAACACAAACAAGGGTAGAGTTTCGCTGTTACCCTTTACCCTATATACAACATACAGGTACATATATATGACAGGTCATATTTTTAACTTAGACAAGCCCCATGTTGTTCTGTCAGTGAACCTTTTCTCATTTGTAATATGCAATTTGATTGGTCTATATTGTTTTCGATAGAACGTTCGACTTTACTGCTTCGAGATTGCTAATGATATATGGCAATAGTCCTACAGACACTTTGTGGATACAAGACCTTTGCTTTTAGAAAATGTCTTTTTTACCTCTAAAGTTTATTGTTTGAAGATAAATACAGCTGAAACACTCCTCACTCAATGCTAAATAACAATCAATCAATATAAGCAACACTGTATTTATAACTTGCAATAGCTCCAGTGGTCAAGAAAGGAAAGTTTTAAGATACCAAACTGGTAAGCATATTAAACAGTTGCTCCATTACTCGTTAAATATTAGTGTTTTCTCAATCATTCGTTATTAAATAGATATGATTATTTAGTAATATATCAGTCGTTATTTTGATACCTCTGCTAGTAGAATATTATTCTTCGAGGGTATAATCCCCCCACTAGTCCGTGTTCTACACTGACATTCTCGCCACTCACAAAGTTTATTAGATATATTTACGTTTGAAATTCACACTTCATAAATAATATAATTCATTCAAACTATGGTCAATATCTCTCGTAGCGTAACTTTAGAATATTTTGGCTATCATGTTTATCGACTCTTAATTGGTTTACCTGTTCCGAAAGACTTTTACATTACGTCCTGTGTACTTAATTAGATATCTAAGTTTCTATTATTACAGGAAGTACAAATATTTAAGGGGATGCAAAAACATTGCTTGAAGAAAAAAACTAGAAATATATCTAAAACAAGTCTTTATATCGTAAATGTAGTTCAAAGATTCAAATTCCGAGTAATACCGGTACGTAGAAATGTTGCATATTTTGAGGGGGAAAATCTCCTTTAGTAATGATGGTCATCTTGCTATCAAGTACTGAATTTTTTAATGAGGCCATACTCGAGGAAAATCTATGGTACAAAATAGGACCTGTTTTCTCTGCCGCTTGTATCTCTCAAAAAATGTCATATCAAATAGATAGGGTTCACAATGTTTCTCTCGTGAAAAGATTGGAAATGCTTCTCTAGTTAAAAGGGGATGCTGAACTTCATGTGTCTGCATGCGATTAAATACTAAAACTACACGATGACATCGATGCTCACTATGAACAGAGATGCAAGTAAGCTTTAGGGTCCGACCATTCAAATTTTTGGGGTGGATGGTGGTTTGGGGGATGGGCTTAATTGCTTAATTTTTCCCAGAACCAGGAATTTATTTGTATTTATTGAAACAAAAAATCAGATTACTGTTTTTATTTTTCTTAAAATTGTACCCAATTTCTGGTTAAATGGTGGTTCCGAATACCACCTACTCAAGTTCTGTCAAATATGTCCAACAGATTATATCAAACAGTCAACAGAAGACGGACACACCTAATATTTTATAACACGAAGGGTACAATATTATGACTAGTAATATATATATGTAAAGTGGCAAAAAAACAAACATGTCATACAAACTTAAAATATTAAATTAAAAGAATATCCTACTAGAAACGTGACAAACATATTTTAACATTTAAAATGTTAAAGAAATAATCTAAAGAAAAAATGTGCAGTTGCACCCTGTGGTTTAAACTATGATATAATTATGCATTTAAAAGTGTAATTGATAACACTCCTTTTAAAATAAACAGACTCGTATACATTCTTAACCTTACAATATTTTAACCTCCAATGAGAAAAAAAAGCCAAAACAAACCTGGAACACTTTGACAAGTATATCAGTCCCCCTATCAAATCATGTGATTAAATTTTATATATAATAATTGATATTAATATTTGACAGACATCAACGTTATTATTTCAACTTTATGTCTGTATAATGTACATGCAAATGTCTGGTTGTTTATCCTTGAAAACTAATGAAAACACAAAACTAGGAAAAAAACTTGATGTTTTTTTTGTATTTTTGTATATGGTTAATGAATATATACGGTATATAACAGTGTGTAAGATTTCACGGTCATTTACCTGTATAACTCACCTGTAATTACCGTAAATGTAAAGGAGGAGAGAGGAGATAAAGGGAGTTAATTATAACCGTCGGTATATAAACAAGATGTAGACGATTCCATTTCTTGGTCTCTGGTTTCAGGGAAATTAAAGAAAGGATGCTAAACAGACAGTTATTAAGAAAGTTTCCTGTCTGGGGAAAAAATCATGTATCGCTTTTTTTTTCATATTATATGTCTTTACTTACAATTCTCGATTTTATATATTGTACTCTCTGTCTCCAGACATAAATATGTTTGTAACATGAATGCATTTTTCTCCTTTGATTCATATTTTAACAGAATGTAACTATGAAATATTACGCGAAGATACGAGATATTCATCATATTGCACACTATAAATCTGGACTGTAATTGTATTACTTTCAGAGAGTCGTGCAAGAATCAACGACCTAGATGCACAGGCATTTGACCGATTACCTTAATTTCCCCGTGTTTGCCACGGAGGTACGTATTTTCACGTACCTCCGTGGCAAACACGGGGAAATTAAGGTCCAGCCCTGAAAATACGTACCTCCGTGGCAAACACGGGGAAATTAAGGTCCATCGGTCAAATGCCTGTGCCTAGATGTGATATTGTATGGCTTCATGTTACAAATGATTTATACCACTGTTTTCAGAGTTAGACGGTACCCGGTTAAACAATCGAATGCGAATCATCGTGAGATTGTTTAACCGTTTAACTCTGCAGATCGTGGTATAAATATTACTTGTATTTCACGTATAAATGTGTAAAATTGTATATATTCAAATTGAGATTTTACAAAATGTTGACATTACTGGATTATTGCAGACTTTTCCCCCCTGCTATTACATGTTTGATACAGTAATCCCTCTGTTACAAGAAAGCTCTATTATGCATTGAAAAAGTGGCCTTATAAAAGGGGTGGCCTCTCTTGAGGGGGGATAATTAAGTAGTATTTTACTTTTTCAATGCATCTGAAAACTGGACTGATTAGAAGTATGGCCTTATAAGTAGATTACTGTACTTAAATTTAGTATTGATGTGTTTGAGGTGGACCACAGCCAATAGAAGTTAAATACAGAAATATTTATCTAGTGTACTTAATTATCATGAAGAAGTTTAAGATACCAAAGGGATGATCAGAATCAGTAAATCGAAGGACAGACAACACAATATTAATGGGCATATGAAAAATGACAAACAGAGATCTACAAAACACTACACAAAAAACAAAAGATCGAGAACCCCAATAAAAACCGGGATGAACTCGTGTGCTCCGGAACGGTAGGCAGTTCCTGCTTCACTAGTGGTTCCCATCGTGTTACTATGGTTACAAACCAGGTGATAAGGCAACGAATGAGGAAAGGACTGGGAGGTGCTTAGGACAAGTGGAACATATCGGTGACATAGATATTCTGTAAATTTGCCTAATTTGAAGACAACTTAATAGTTATAATTGTTAAATTCTGGATGCACAACCCGTTCCATTCCAGAAATAGTGGTTAATGTATTTGTTTATTAGTACTAGAATACTAGACCCATTTATCTGTCTAGTTTTGATAAATTCTACTGTCAACCATGAATCAGATCGTATTTTCTTTTATCAATTAATGTTTGAATGCAACTGTAACATAATTGTCATACTTACATGAGATTTCTCTAATACAAAGGATTTTTTTTTGCAAAAATATCTTAAATGGAAACCTAAGTAAAGCTGATGTAATATCTTCTTAACAACAAAATTGTCTTACCTTTAGAAGAGAATTAATTCCCAACCTTTACAAGCAAGAAATATTATATGAACCAAAGTGTCTAGTATACCACTATATAATTGTTTTGAAACAGAAACAAAGGTTAGAAACATGTGTCTAGTCTTAAAATAAATGTACAAAAGTCTAATTTTATACCAGTAGACTTTGATTCTTTTTTTATTATTATTTTTTCATGATTATTCAATATCTGTACTTTTTAGTCTAGTCTGTATTGGGTAAATATTTGGACTATCACAATTTATGGTTAAAGAAATGTCATGATATTAGATATTATTTTGACATTTATGATATTTAAGCCACTCATATTTAAGCCTGTTCAAATAAAACCTTATTTATTTATTAAAGGTGGGATAAAAGTTCACGTTTTATCCAGTATTAAATAAAGATATAAAGTTTAATTTAGGAAGCTATAACATTCAGGAAAGGGAAAGGAAATTTTTGTAGATAGGCCAGCTTACAATTAAAATTTGTTTCATTTAGGGAAGGAGATATTCCTGTACCCAGGTTCACAACTTAAATTTGTTGCATTTAGAGGAGAATCTCTAGTAGATGCCAAGTTGTCCCCTTTAAGGAATGAAATATGAATATACATTGTAAATAGACTTCCAATATCAATTATTTCATTTAATGAGATATAAAGACTCTAATTTTTCTTTTTCTACTTCAAGAAGGGTATATTCTCCCAGAAATAGCATAAAAAGACAACAATAAGTCTAACATCATTGCCAGAAGTAATCTGATTAAAATCATATCTCTCACTTACAGGTGGCCTTGTGGGAGATATGAAGAAACCCTATTACTGGTCACATACGAGTATGAGTGACCCTATCTACCAGCTAATGTAAATGAAAGTGTTAGGAGCAGGCTACGAGCAAACCAACTAGCCGAAACATGCCTGATTTTAATCAGATTGTGACATAATTATTCATATTTATCACGATTTTAAGAAAGTGGCTATGGTACTTGTGGGGCAGGAAAGCTCCAATGTTTATATTGAATTCACTAGCCTTGGGTGGAATGAGTAATATTTGAGGTATCTGAGGTTGATATCCAAATCAGTTCTGTTCAGGCCTGTGGTTAGAAATCAACCTCCATAACCAATCGGCTTCCCATGCCCTTTCTTGACGCCTGAAACCAAAACTATGAGGATGCCAAATGACAAACAGTGGAACATATAGTCAGATTAGACAAAAATATTGTACCATATTGACAACCTGATAGCTGGTAGAATAAACAGGTGCTTCTCAAATTAAAGTTCACAACTGTAAAATATTAGGGAACTGCAATGATATATATCAGTCATATATTAAGACTGCAATGATATATATCAGTCATACATTAAGACTGCAATGATATATATCAGTCATATATTAAGACTGCAATGATATATATCAGTCATATATTAAGACTGCAATGATATATATCAGTCATATATTAAGACTGCAATGATATATATCAGTCATATATTAAGACACACACAAAACAAAAAAAATAACATCAGAACTACAGTTAGACATATTCATGTGTGGAGGAGAGAATGAGTGATTGTTGTTGAGCAATTGTTCAGCTATATATTTGTGAGAATGTTACACTGAAGAAATGATTATGTCTGCTTTGTACTAGACCATCACACTTAGTTATATTTATAATAGTGAAAGAACAGCATACAGGTATGTTGCTTCATTCCAACACATAATGTTGACTTCCAAGGCAACCCGTCTTTGTTCTTACTTCTTAATACTGTGGACAAGAGGCAAATACCAATATCATAGTTTAGGGTTTGACCTGACCAGGGATTGAAATTCTACCACAGAAGTCCCCAGTATTTTGATTTCTAAGAGACATAGCTCCTGAATTAAAAAATAGCTGGTCGCAAGGCAGACCATCCAGCTCGCCTGTGCAATCTATAGTTACATGTGAATATCATAACCATGTGGTTAGTGTTTAATTTGGTTAAGAACAATACTTCAGTTTAGCCAAAAGAAAACCATTTAATGGTATTCAAAATGGACATATAAATGTAATAGTAAAATAGGTCTTAACAAAAATGTTGAAGTCATTCAGGCAGAAATAATAGGTCACGGTGACCTATATTTGTGTGCAGTGTTTTTAACTGTCCACGACAAACTCACATGTGAAGTTTCATCAACCTGGGCCAAGTAGTTTGTCTACCTAAACGCAAACGTTAACATTGGACGCCGACACTGACGATGCACAGGTGACAACATAAGCTCTTCTGTACTTCGTACAGGCCAGCTAAAAAGGTATCATTGCCAAAATCAAACTTGATCTATAATTATTAAAGCTACACCACATTAGAATGATGGCATTAATAGATGAAGATATCCAAAATAAACCAGCAAAATTCACCCAAGTCAAAATCAAACGACCAGAATGTTGTAATAAATGTGGAATGTAACTGAATATCTCATCCAGAAATTAAATGTATAACGGAACCCGTCTAATCCGACACACCAAGGGACCAGGGATGTGTCGGATTGTACAGGATGTGGAAATACTCAGGTTTTCATGTTAGTTAACAGAAATATTTTGGGACTATAAATTTTTCTTGGATGTCGGAAAAGTCAGGTGTTAAATTGTACAAGTTCCACTGTATTGTAACTTTAACATTTTCAAGGGGAATAACTCTAGAATAGTACAAGGCATCACTGTCAAAACCAAACCCTTCTGTAAGACTGACAGTAGAAATACCTTTACCATAGCATCAAAAACATTCTTTAACTAACTGCTTACACTCTCGGGTCTGTTGTTGAACTTGTGATTAAGCTAATCATATGATTAGCCATAATTACATGATTCATTCCTAATCACATAATTAGCAAAAGCAATGATTAAATATGATTAGTTAATACATTGATTAAATTTCAGTTCGGCAACAAAATTTAAGCATTGCATAAGCCAAGTATGGGATTAGGAATTAAAAACTTTTCTCACCCAAGAAGTTAAAAATACAAGTTAATTGCAGGCATGTTCTATTCTATACAAATACCAGATGTTGATTAAACTCTGTTTTTCCTTAAAGGTTACATTTTATAATTCATTCTCGTCTAAGTTATTTCATAAAAATAACAACAAAACCTTTGATTCTATTTACTTTATTGTTTTCTTCCTGTTACTTTTGTGTAGGGAAAAACCTGTTTCTATAAATAACTTATAAATATGTACACTACTACAGGTATCAACATTTCAATTGTATTGTACATTTTATACAAATTAACTACAAAATTATAACAGACAGTGGACGGACAATTTGGAATGTCATTGTACATTATAATTTTAAAAGCTAATTAAATCTGCATAGCTTTCAAACAATTCTCATAAAATCAACACATAACATTGCCTCAAATAAAAAAAACCCCAACATTTTGCATATAAAGCTGCTAATCAACTCGATATTAAGGTAATCATTGTAGAAAATAAGGTGTTTTGAAATATCTAAATTGTGTAATTTGTCAATGGAAGTACACAAATTCTACTAAAAGAAGAAACTTTGACATGCTACAGTGGAATCTACTTGTACCTAGTGTGTCCATAGGGATTAAGGTCAAGCTGGACAAACCCAGCAACTGGTTTCTACAGCCCCTGAGAAATTGCAAA
Organism: Gigantidas platifrons; assembly: GCA_002080005.1. Classification (NCBI taxonomy): domain Eukaryota; kingdom Metazoa; phylum Mollusca; class Bivalvia; order Mytilida; family Modiolidae; genus Gigantidas; species Gigantidas platifrons. Next base: position 464,878 of record MJUT01056672.1, read on the forward strand.
TTACCTGAAATGCATAATTATTTAAAGACAACAAACATCCCTTTTACTTTCTCACTAATACCTCAATAAAACCCCTTAACTGTTAATACTTCACTGTACTTACAATGTAATCAGGGACTTTATAATGGGTATAATTAACAATAGATATATTTAAGTCTAATTTCCTAGTTGTATGTTTTATCTATAAAGGATCTAATATTACTATCACATATGTAATATATGTACATTGTCTAAAAATGTAACATTTATTAAATGAAACCGGTAGAAAGGCCAGCATTTACAGACAATGTGCATATATTACCTTTATCCTGCAAAAAGTCAAAAACAATTCCAACATTGTCTGAAAAGAGCAGAAACAATTGACATTCTAATAGCTTTCAATGGTAGCCTCTATAACGCCAACGCTTATACTGTTACGGTACCGTTTCTCATCATTCGCTTTACATGAATCAGGTACCAGAACAGCCTTGTTTGACTTCTCAAATAGAAACAGTGCAGGATAAATACATGAATGTTATGTTTCTTAACTTCTATTTTTTACATGAGTTTCAGATATATTTTTACTCACATTACCTTACTTTCAAATTTTTATTATCAAATCTAATAGAAATCTTAATGCAGCATTAATTATAATATCCAGGTACAAATCTCTGCATAATTTAAATATTAAAATAAAATATTTTTAGGAATGATGAAAAATGCCTGTTTTTTTGTGTATGTAATTTGTCCTTAAAAAAATGAAGCAAAATGGCTACGATATCATTTTGATGAAAGTATTTCTCAATTATATTTTTTAGCATATTCTTAAATATAAAATTATATCCTATTCTGCTAATTCAAACACTGTTATAAAATACAGAACAAACAATGTGGCAACTTATATATCACTGCAGCTAAAATATATGATAAAAATGATTCTTTCCTTTTTCTTTTTAAATATAAATTACATGTGTATTACTTTTAATACAATTTACCTTAATCAAAAAATCTAAAAAAAAAAAATTAAAAAAAAAAATTCGCTACAACAAAGTTATAATGATGTATGTTTATAGAAAGATTTAAGTAATCATAAAACAAAAGACTTTCATAGGGAATTGTTCTTTACTTCCTGGTAACACTTATTGTGAAAATTTGAATCACCAATTTAAGAGAGAACAATGAGATACTCTATAGCAGATTACAAGATGATTAGAACAATGAGATACTCTATAGCAGATTACAAGATGATTAGAACAATGAGATACTCTATAGCAGATTACAAGATGATTAGTTATGTAAGTATGTTACAGTGTCATGCTTAACTTACAGTCCTCGTGAATTTACTGATCAGAATCAAATTCTTGAATTTACTTTTATATAGTTCTACATAAAGCTTGAAAAATTGACTGGTCCGAACAAAGTTTTTCTGGCCTTGGGCCGGAGGACCAGTGCTCATCGTGAGGACTGGCTTAACTTTGCAAGCCAGAAATCTAGAAAGGTGCTACTTCTGTCATGTTCTGAGCATATCATACACTATACACAAACAAAGTGATGAAATACAGCATTAGCACATTCCTGATTTGATTCTAATATTAGTTTGTTTAAAGGAGTTATTTCCCTTACGACTGATACATAGTACCCATTCTAGCAAGACCAGAAAGCACAAAGAATTTAAGTCTAGTTTTAATGCAAATAGAACATATAGAAAATTCACAAGTTGTTACAATATTAATTTTTTTTTTTTTATAGATGATGGGGAAAACATATTTTATTTTCATTGAACTTTGCACGAAATGGACCTTTTTGTACAAACTAAAGGGAAGTTACTCCTATAATATCATAAAAATATGTATAATTTTAGAACAAAATCTGAAATGTTATTATGGTCAATTGTATGAGATGATATCTATCACAGATAAAACAGCCCTAGGCTTAATTAATGAACGAAAAATGAATAGTAAACAGATGAATCAATATCTAAGATACTAATAAAAAAACTACAATGCTAATTTGATTATGATTAAAGAATTTTTGTATTTATAAAAATGATATCAAATGTTTAACTTTTATTCTTGTTTCTCTTCACTTTATGGTTAAAATATCAACAACAAAAAATATCAAAGATATACAAAGAACAAATAACAGATGAGTACACTAATATTTATACACCAAAAACAAATAACAGATGAGTACACTAATATTTATACACCAAAAACAAATAACTAAATATGTTGTTTAAATGCCCATATATATATATTCTAATTAATCTCAATAGTACATACTGGAAGTACTAGTTTACTATATAAGATGTTTCACTGATAATATTCCATAGACTTCTTCTAACATTTATGAGATGCCACACTGCTCACAAAAGGTCATGGTTTTCTATATCAAATTAATATTTGATCATAATAGAACAAAAATCTATTACAAAGAAGTAAGGTCTGTTATTATTACAACTAAATTTTGATCTATATTTTCTACTGACTAGCTAGTGGATATACTATAATATTTAAGTATAAGTCTTGCATTATATGAATTTGAAAAAAAAGGACTAGATGTGATAAGGGCCCAATTTGGCACCAACTTTCAGCAATATTTAAACAAATCAGAATGATTCGTGTACAATGCATTGCCTAAATACAGGAGAAATACCTTTGAATATGTGTCAAACAATTGCTAAAATGGTGACTTTTCCAATACTTCAAAAGTTCTGATTACTTGAATTGAACCTCTTTTATGAGGTCACCTGTCTTATTATTATAAACCACTTATCTCTGTCTCAAAAGGTGACCTGTTCATTTTGAGGTACTACAATACATGGCTTTTGGGGGCCATTTACAGTCATTAATACATCTTTTCCTTTACAATTATATTTTTTCTAGTTATGGACTGAAGACATGTTTTATGATGATATCTAATATCTGATTTTTATGATTTTGATGATCATTGATACAAAAGCTACCATGTCATTTAATATTTAAATCACAACAATGTAAATAGCATTATAACTTAATATCATTCTTAAATTCTCATAATGTGGTTTATTGCACGGAGTGCAAACCGTTTTAAATCATCCTTCGGGTCTGGTACAGTCGTCAGCAAATAACGACATGAAGGTCAATCACGAAATTTGGCACTTAAGAATATAAATTATACAACCTATACAAGCCAACAAAAAAGAACAATATTAACTGTTCATGATATTTTGGATGAGAAAATCTTAGCAATTCTCTTTGTTTCTTCTGCCGTGGGGAGTTGTCTCCCCTTTGATGGAAGTCCATTGAATTTCTTTTTCTGGTCAGAAGAAAGTTTTTGCTTCATATGGAATGCCTCCTTTGTCTTTTCTTGTTGTCTTTCCGAATCACCAGATACATCAGAATCCTAAATCAATAGAACAATTCAAAATACTGATATTAAATTGGTGTTGAAAATGATAAATAACAGAACCTGAATGTGTTTAAAGTTTGGTTCTGATCAGTTCATTTAACTGTCATTAATCCCCTCCTGATCAACAACTGTTTGAGTAATGGAGTGATTGTTGTTTAATGCCAAATGAGCAATTTTTCAGCCATATCGTGGTGAGAACAAGTTACATTTTGATAAGATGATGACAATGTCTGCTTTGTACTAGCCTAGCCTAACATGCTTAGTTGAATTTCTATGTTACTGACACAACAATCCGCTGGTAGACATGTCGCCCCACTCGTACACATTATCATGATTCAAGCCAGCCAGCCTTTGCTCTTACTCCTTAATGCTGCGTATTTAGAGGAGAACCAACTTTTACCAATTTTATAAGAAAAGCGCAATAACCATTACATCACTGATGTGTTTAACAATTGCTTGATTTAATGTCATTTTTAACAATATTACATGTATATTAATTGCTTGATTTAATGTCATTTTTAACAATATTACATGTATATTAATTGCTTGATTTAATGTCATTCTTAACAATATTACATGTATATTAATTGTGGTAATAAGTATCATCAAAAGTAGATAACTCTCTGTAATAAAAGTTTAGAAGACTGGTCACATGGTCATAAAACAAGCTCTGCACTTATACTCCAAATGGTTCAATTTCAGTGTTCAAGCCTTACGGTCAATAGAAATTTTGTAGCTGTACTCCAAAAATTGTCCAATCAGAGCACTGTATCTAATAAATACAAAGTTCTGATTGGACAAATTTGGAGAATGAATACAAAAATCATTCTCAAAAGATTAAAATATGACCTTGAGGCCTGGTTAGTCATTTTTAAAATTTAATTCAGCTTGTGAAAAAAAAACTAAATACAGCCAGTGGCAATCAATCCCATACCTACAGTAGTATACATAGTAAATGTGTAGTATATAGAACAGCTGTTAGTGTAATCTAATCTTCATTAGATGTTTGTTGTATATGTTTTATTTATAGATATATAATATAAATTTCAGTAAATATATCCACCAATCAAACAACAGATCTCAATGTATCCTCCATTTTAACTGGTAGGTTTATTGCTGATTGGTCGACTGGAAATATGAACCCTGACGTGACCACATGGTGGATGTTGTTAAGATGATACTGTATTGTCAACCCCTCCTCCCCCACCCATTTAAAAAAAAATTGTAAAAAAGATACAACAAATGTCTAATTTAATTAGAGTGGAGTGACTGTATAAGACAAAAAATTAAAACCTTGCAATACGATAAATTCAAATTAAATTAGTGTTTTTTGTGTTATTTAACATTCTTTCTGGACATTTTAGATTGCCAATACATATAATACAATCATAATTCATACTGGAATGTACAGTAGTCAGAGACATTGCAAGATATCACTGTGATACTGATATCTTTTGATCTATTTTATCTACCTATTTACTTACTTTTACATTTTAGGTGATAGTAAGTAACACTTTTAATGCAAAAGAAATTTTTGAAGATATATTAAACAGAACAAAAATATATATTCACATCACCAAGGTGAGTGATCTATCTAATCTCAGTGATTTATCATGGCATGTCTCTGACTGCACTGTAACTTGTATACAAGATACTTCCTATTGTCCGTTTCAAGTGCCCTATGGTTAATCAGGGGTGTGGAATTGCCATGCCCGACTCGTCCGACTCGTACATAGAACCTGCCGGACAAGTAGATTTTCCTGGCTAGCTTGTCCGGGGACAAGTAAAGAGCAACAAATAAAAATAATTTCTTATTAAAGTATTCTGGAAAGGCAATTTCTCAAATGATATTATGACGTAAAATATTGACTGTTATATAGATAAATGTTTTATATGTTTTTTTTATATTGGAAACAACCGCGTCAGTGGTGTTCCGAATGCAGCTAAAATAACCAGAATTGTATAAGTTCAAAGTTAAGTATTACGACCCGATTGCAATGATACTTGTACTGCATTTACTTAACGAAAACCGTGATGTTCCGAATGCAACGTTTCCTTGCTTGTCATGGCTTTTCATAAAAAAAACAGGGCCTAACATCCGTGAACATACAATGTATAATACAAATTGGATTGCAGTCGTTACAATGGATAAATATTTAATGACAAAAAAGACTGGGAAAGGTTCTGGTCACAATGAGAAAGTTAACAAACGCAAAACTCTAGCGGAAAATTACACACAATTTGAGTGAAAAAACCCAACAGCGGCAACAGACTCTTCAGTCAAAGTGGCTAACCGATTTCTCATTGTTGCTGCTGGATTCTGATATTGTCTCATATTGCAATATCTACAGGAAATATTTTGATTTTGCTAACCGGAAATCATTAATGGTTATTGGCAAAATCGTGGACAGAATGGATACTTATGTCTTATATTCCCATGCCCATGGACACAACTAAAACGGTTTGATGGATAAAGCTATTGCCATGGTTAATCAAAATGAACTTGATTGATATGAGAATTTTTTTCAACACAGCTTATTCTGTAACTAAAAACAACAGGCTATTCTCTGACTGGACATTCCTATCTGAAAATCAAATTTAGAATGGTCTTCATTTGGGCAGTGATCACTTAGGCAGGGATGTTTGTGTTAACTTAAAACTATATTTCAAATTTTACGCAATGATGTAATAGACAATATAAACAAGTTCAATTTAGTTAGCAACTGTGTTTGCAAGTATCAAATGTTTATATAAAAAAAACAGGACAAGTAACTTTTTTCAGATAACTTGCCCGGGGACAAGTAGAATATTTCAGTATTTCCATACCCCTGTTAATCATTATTTAATATCTGTTAAAATGTTAACACACCTTTTCACTATCCGTGCTAAATGGTCTTTGTCCTGATGTGGCAATCTCCAAGGCCTTCATAGATGCTTCTAAATGTTGAGTAGGCAGGAAAAAATTTGGCATTGTTGTTCTACTTTCATTTTTAACATAAGATTTTTTGTCTTTTGTACTTTCACTTTCAAATTCATCATCACCTTCACTATCCGAATATTTGTTCATATCACAATTCACTAGACGCACCTCTTTTTCACCTTTGTCACTTGGCACAGGGGTTGCTGATCGTGAACTATTAGCACTATTTAGTGTTATTTTACGTTCTGTTTCATTTTGAGCACTTTGAGAATAATGTTCATTAGGGTTAAAATAGCCATCCAATTCATTGACAACTTTGTCATATAAAGTTCTTGGGGATTTTGGCACATTTTGATACATTTCATTGGAATGTTCCGACCTTGACAGAAATGATCGTTGACTTCCTGCTGATGACACACGTGATGTTCTTTCTCTTTGTGTTACACTTCCAGACATTTCTGATTCCAAATCAACTTTCTCAAGTAAATAATCATCGTTCAGAATATCACTTTTATTCAATACTTCATCATTTTCATTCAAATCAAGACTTAAATCGGAATGTTTTTTATTATTATTTTTTGGACTCCAAGAAGGTTTATAACCAGATTTATCATTTTCTCCATCATCGTCATTGTCCGAAAACCAACTGTCCTTTTCTACAAATTGTTCCCGTAAATACTGAGTTCGTTGTGGTGTCCGAGCGTTAGGAACAGATTCAATATCAAAGAAACTATCAGCCTCGTTTTCATCAGTTCTAACATTGTTTTTTATAGTACTATTAACAACATCATCTGACATAGTCCCATTAACATGACGAGTTTCATTTCGATGCGATTTATGAAACGATTTTTCTCCTGATAATGGAATGCCACCAAACTTTCCTGATATATCGTTTAAAGTTCTTGGCATAATAACATCTTCATCGCTCCTTTCTGCATCTGAATCATCTTCGTTTTCCTCTTCGTCTAAAATATCTCTATAACGGTGATAATAATTAGGATCGCCCTCGCCATCAGATCCGTCATATTCAGTATGTTCCTGTATAATACTCATCTCCTTAGGATCTTGATGATTGTGACCGTTTCCGTTTCCGTTCCCATTAGAAGATCTTGCCGAATCCAATTTAAACGAACCTGTACTTCTTTGTGAATTTTCTCCATGGTATAAAAATCCTAAAGATGAAGGATCAGAATTTTCTGTCATTTCACGTGGAGAAATATTGTCTCTTGGTGTTAAACCCAACACTGTAGGATCCCTAGGCGTGGCATTAGAAGTAAATGCTGTGTTTGATGTTGAGGTCAACTCGTCCTCACGGGGAGTAAATTTCATATTAATTCCAGTGTCTGAATTATTTGACTGATCACGAGGTGTTGAATCACATGCTAAGGTACTGTTAGTATCAGTTAAACCGACAAAATCTCTTGGAGTAGTGCCAAATCTGAATGTATCAAGTCTATCACTTCCACTCCTTTGAGAATCTAATGCATCATGATCTTGGTATTTTTCACTAGAATGTGTTGCAGAGAATGCCCCTGAATCGGCCCCAGTTTGAGATGATTCAGCTTCCTGTGATCCTGTCAACATCAACTCTGCCTCTCTCACGGTATCCTGTTGACTGTGTGCAAATTGAAGGGAAGAAACACCAGACTGAGTTAGTGAGTTAGCCAATGGTAGCTGCAGTGATTGACATGTGACTGGCATACTTGATCCTGATTGGTTCAAGTGTGGAGTGTTATAGGAAGATGTAACATACGAAGACGGTTGCGGGACAGAACTTGCTGGTGGTGGTGACGTCACAAGTTTTAGCTTTAGCTTGGTGGTAATGTCATCTAGGTCTTGCATTTGTTTTCTGAAATATATGGAATAAAATGAAAAACAAAAAAAATACCACACTGTCAGAACAGTTCTAATATCTAACAAAAAATACCACACTGTCAGAACAGTTCTAATATCTAACAAAAAATACCACACTGTCAGAACAGTTCTAATATCAAATCTTAAAATCGTAGAAACAGAGGAAAATTTGATATCTTCAACATATATACATGTACATGACTGCACACTTACCTATCTTGGTACAGGCACTTCAATAAAAAGTGGCATGGTTAAACAAGTTTTATGGATCTAAGCCTCCACTTTTAGTGAAATGATGCAGTCATGGAAAGTTTTTAAATTTTGAAAACTTGTATGTAGTGTATCGCTCATCTGATTATTCATATGCAGTTAGTGTTCAATGTTCAATGAAGTCTACATTTTAAGAAAAATTATTATATTCATTTTTACATAGATGTTCAATTGTATGCTGGTTAATGCTACTTTCAACAATATTTTACTTATATCGTGGCAGTCAGTTTTACTGGTGAAGCTAACCAGAGTATTTGGAAAAAACCACTGCAAGTCACTGACAAACTTTATCACATAGAGTTGTTTCGAGTACACTTCAAGATTCAAACTCATAACTTTAGTGGTGATTGGCACTGATTGCACAGGTAGTTGTAAATCCAACTACCCTATGATCACGACGAAAATATGGTTAACACTGCCAGGGTGAAGGGGGAGGATTTACTCAAAACCCTTGGCTTACGAAGATGCAAAACATTAAGCTCAAAAGGGTTATGGTTGTTTAAAACTATTTTCAAAACATTAAGCTCAAAAGGGCTATGGCTGTTTAACACTATTTTCAACAATATTTTGGTAATATGTGATAGCAAATATATTCTGTAAAAAGTCACTGTTAATATTCATTACATAAAGTTGTATCAAGTACAAACGTGCAAGAATATACTCTAAATTTCATTATATATTTGCATATAATTATGTATGTGTCTTAAAAAATTACCTGAGTGATGAAAAAAGATATGACCTTGATGAGTCATTAGCACCACTATCAATCAGAACATTAGTTAAACTTGGCACTTGATTAAGAGACGGAGCACTCGTAGATATACTAGATTGTAAACAATGATCTGACAGAATCGTAGAGGCGGGGGCGTCCATACTATCTTCATGTCTCTGTAAGAATGTCCTAATATTTTCACTCAGTTCTTGCTGTAATTGTTCGTGATGGTGTCTGACCTGATTATAATGAACGTTAAAATGAGGCAAGTTGCTAGTAAATGGATTTGTGGACGTAGGAAGCGACATCGGCTGGTCGGAAAACCATATTCCTGATGCACTGACTCCGGACGGTAAACTGTGCGGTTGTTCTCCATTATCAGAAACACAGTGATAATGTGTAAGTGATTCTTGTGGACAAATATTTACCTGAAAAAATAAAAAAATGACTTTACAAAAATAAAAATGTAGATACAGTCAAACCGTTACGGTCACCTCTATATAATGGTCACCTGCTCATAACAGTCACTTTCGTGCTCTCCCGGTGCATTTTTACTATATATTTTAATTCGATATAGCGGTCACCTGTTCAATGCGGTCAGCGGTCACCATTTATGAGTAATTTCAGTGTAAAACCCTATGAATAACGGTCAATTTTATTTTAAAAATAATACCGGAAGTGATTTCGGAAGATCGGTATTTTTCTCAAATGTACCAAAAATCCTGAAGTGTTACACAATATATTGACTAATTTAATTAATTAAATAAACAAACACATTTTGTTTTGTGAATCGTAAATGACATAAAGGACAGTTTATACCCGGGCGTTATTGGGGATTTTTTATTCATTACGACCAGAATAGAAATTCACTCACCAAAAATATTTTGTATCTAGTGCATCATGTCAAAATCATCAACATCCGTTAATAGGAAAGCTTTGAAATTTGACAACAAAGTGAAAGCGATAAATCATTGTGATGTTGGGAAAAGTTGTCGGGCTGTGGGCGAGGAGATGGGTGTTGGTCATACCCAGATAATGAACATTCTTTAAAGAAAATGCGAGATTCTTTACGATTTTGAAAACAACGTTCCCAGTTCAACCTCGTGTTACTGGAAATTGTACTTTTGTTTATTAAATATCTTTATTTATTTATTTGTATGTTTTATTCAAATCATATCATATTGAGATAATTTCATCAACAATAAATGTAAACCAGAGTAAAATTACGACGAACAAAATAACCAGTAAAACATTATTAAAAACATAAGATGTAATGAAAAATGTTTATTTACAACTAACGTGCAATATTTTGTCAAAAATTCAAAACCCTTCACATAAAGGTCACCTGTATATAACGGTCATTTTGTCAATCTCCCCCAAGTGACCACTATAGACAGGTTTTACTGTATATAATTTAATGCACACGACAAGTTTCTGGAATAACCTTCATAAGGGATGCTCAGTCAAAAGATTGGAAAGTCAAATAATACGGTTGTTTCGAATCATTTCCATTCCGTCAAAATTTTGTTCTTTTCGTCCGCCAGATCACATGATTTCGATGGAATACCTGGCACTGAACTTCCAGTGTCAATGTACACAACAAAAACTCCAATCGATATGTGCCGTTTTAACGTTCGATCCTCAACTTAAAAAAAAATCCTAACATTTTCTGTAAAAGACAGATATCAATTAAATTATTTTATTCGTATCAAAGACTTCAATGCAGAGACAAATACTTCTTTAAAATTAAATTTGTTTTCTTTCTTTATTTGGCTGTCAGCATCATCAAAGGAAAACGATCTGCCTTTATGTATATATTTCTGATATCAGACAGACACCGGAAGTCGCCTGCCGATTTGTTCAGACGTCAAGACACGAAAAAGACGGAACGTGGTCGGAATTGACATGATTCGAAACAACTGTATTTAAAAGTCTTTGGGAGCAAGTAAACAAATGGAACTAAACAGGAGATTGACCTTAGTTTTAAGAAACTAAATTAAAAAAAAACCCATGTCAGTGCCAAAGCACTGACTACTGCTAGGCGGATTGTACCCTTGGGGACTAATAGTCCACCAGCAGGAGATACGGTATTGAAACAGTGATAGTAATTAAAATGTAGATATATATCATTTTTAACATCAATTTGCAGAAAACTTGTATTCACAGATTTTCTTTAAAAAAGGAAATGTATTTGTAGAAGACTTGTTCCGCTGGAAAAATTAAATTTGGTACGATTTTAATGATACATCATATAGTAAACATATCAAGCCACAATATTCTTTATTCCCAGTTTGTCATGTTCTTACTTCATTTTGTATAACTTAACAGAGAAACATGTACCATCACGCAAGTCTTCAATTTAATTCAACCAGGACTTATACTAAGATCTCTGCCAATCAAGGCAAGCATTTGCCAAATATTAATCTTTAAGACAGTTTCTGACTTTTTCAGTGGATTTAAGTTTTTTTTAAGTTTAAGTTTATGGATCTTCATGCAACTTTCAACAATATTTCAGTTATATCGTGGCGGTTTGTTTTGTTGGTGGAGGAAACCGGAGAACCCGGAGAAAATCACTGACCTGTCGTAGTCACTGACAAACTTATCACATCGAGTTCACCTCGTCTGAGCAGGATTCGAACTCACTACGTTAGTGGTGATAGGCACAGACTGCATAGGTAGTTATAAATCCAACTACCATACCATGGATTTAAAACTTTTTTATTATTATTTTGGTAAGTACCGGTAGATATTTTATACTGACCATTATTTGTCCTTTACACTGTCCATTAAAGTCTGTAATGTTGTACCAACCACAGATCTGTTGTAGTCCTGACAACAAGGGAGTTAAATCTACTGAGACAAAACCTAGTACACGATCAGCTGACTTATCTGTAAAGACATTGATTGATAGATTTATATCTATATTTACATACATGTATCTTCAAATTAAAATCTTAGACAAGTTTTGAAAACAGAAGGCATATTAATAGCAGAAAGAAGAATATAGAAAATGGAAATTCATAATGTGATCCTTATGCAATATTTTGGGACAGACAGACATGGACAATCCAGTATAAATATATATATATATATATCTACACAATCCATTTGAAAGATAACATAATTTTTTCTAACAGTTTTCCAATCCTTGTAATAAACTGATTTCATTATTGAGTGTGATTTTCTCCTACGTGTGTGTTACAACTCAATAAGTTGTATTGTGTAATATATTTACCAATGCTTGCTCTTATGTTTCTTACATGTATGTATTTTTTCATGTTAAAATGGAATATACAAAATTGTTTTTCATATTTTCAGTAAAATAAAAACATGCACTACAGATTTTGTTCTTAATAGCTGTATTTGTGATAAGTACATTGTATATTCAATAATCAACAGAATATTCATTACAATTTCTAGGACAAAATAAATAAGAGAAAAAAAGAATAATTAATATAGGTAACTGTAAATAGAAATTTTACTGTGACAATCCCGTCATTACAATAAGGTTTAATTGTACAGTCATACCTGGTTCTTTAGATGCACCATGAGGTTTGTGCCAAACTTTAAGTACTAAATTCTGAAAAGAAAATGAAAATATGCTAAATGGTGTAGACCGTGAAGTGAACAAGTTTCAACAGTGAATCAATTAAATAGACAAACATTCCATAATCTTCACAACAAGGGGATATAATATAAACATGGCGAGCATACTTTCCTTGACATGTGATCGACGATCAGAGAATAAAATGCAGCACACAGTATTTATATGATGTACAAATACCATTCATTCTGTACTTAGCTTAGTTTAAAACAACTGGTTATTCCACAGTGTATTAAATGAGTTTTTGGTACACTGCTGTATGCGGATATATGAAAATTGAAAAAATTTGGTTAAATCTTAATATTCTGAAAGGCTATGTTACGTTGTTGTGTAGGACAGAGGTTTTGAGAACATTATAACTACCTTATTTTCCTGATACAGTAACTCTGTACTAAGTTGAGTTTCATGTTGGTGGTCCCACAGTGGATTATCTGAGTTGTGGAACACTGCCGTGTAGGACGGAATTGTGGATTCAGAAGTCTGGTAAGACACGTAAGTATTAGGAAGACATTCATCACATCTATAAAAGATAAGCAATAATATTTTTATTAAACAAACTTATAAGATGATTATCTTATAATTTTATTCAGCAAACACTCAACTCCAATTGTATTTTTTCCAGCTATATCATGGTGAGAACAAGTGGCATTTCGATGTGATGATGATGATGATGGTCTACTTTGTAATAGACCAATATGCTTACTTTGATTTTTCATAGAGCTAGTTAACCGAAACAACAGTCAGACGACTAACACATTATCCTGATTCCGAGTCAACCAGTCTTTTATTATTAAATGCAGCGAAAATTGTTATGGTGTTTGGTTTGGTTCAACTGGGGGCACATACCATTTTTGTCTTTAAATTCAACATTTTTTTTTGTATTCTTGACGTGGCAGTATAAATACAATACATGTACATTGTCAGTAAGTTTATTTCTACTCTCCTCGAAACAAAAAAGTAAAGCTCGGCACAGGCTCGTTTTTCTGGCCGTTTCCAAAGTTTTATATTTACTGACAATGTACGTACATTGTCTTTATAACCAGTAAGTTACTAACCTAGATTTATCTACAATATGTGGTAAATGCATGGCTCTGTCAATGGATATTACAACACTAAATGTCTGTGGAGCTGCCTCTGCTACAACACTCAGATTTGATTTCTTAGATTTTTCTTTCTTGGGGCTAGATAACTGATGGAAGCTGTCATTAGGATCATAATCAGGATCCTCTACTACAGATACATCTGATATGTCTTCAACATCTTCTTCATTTTCATTCTGTAATATAATGAGGGTTAGGGTTATGGTGTTTAACGCCACTTACAACAATATTTCAAATATATCGTGGCGGTCAGTTTTATTGGTGGAGGAAACCGGAGTACCCAGAGAAAACCACCGACCTTTTGCAAGTCCATGACAAACTTGATCACATAATGTTGTATTGAGTACACCTCACTTGAATGGGATTCAAACTCACAACGTTAGTACTGATAGGCACTGATTACATAGGTAGTTGTAAATCAAACTACCATACAATCATGACCACAACGACCCCATGTAATAGAATGATACAATTGTTATACATTGTACTTCCTGTAAACACTTTTTATAATATACATTTATGTAGAAAAAGGATCTTTTGACTTTTGAATTACAATTTGTATTGAAAGTAACTAAATGTTTCCTTACTCCTAGTGGTTCAGTAACAGTAATAAAAGTCATGTACCTTTACTTGACTTTATGTCTCAGTGTAAAGTTAAATAGTCTCTCATGTCCATTTACATCTATATCTTACTAAATGTTACATTAGGTATAAAGCTCTTTGCACAAGGACAGTAAAACAGCCATAAATAAACACCTAATATTATGTTATAACTAACCTGATGTACAGGACCAAACTGTGGTTTAGAGGTAATATGGGCTCTAAGATAGGCACCACCTAAAGATGATGATCCAGGCTTAAACAATGGGTACATTCCACTGAAATCAAATTTTACATCATAAGTTGTTTTACTTATTTTTTTTTGGTGGTATTAGCACCACTTATATCATCTATCACCTTACAAATTTTACCGCTTATATCATCTTTCACCTTACAAGTTGTGATTATCAAAATAAAATTTATTAAATAAACCCATGTTCATAGAAAATAAATTTTTTTTCTTCAATTTTGGTTTTCACATTTCCATCTAAATGTAAATACATATAGATTCTCCTTCAGTTGCCCGTGGATTACGATATTTCTCCACTCAAGAGAGTTAAAATTTTTAATTTAACTCTCGAGAGTGGAGAAATATCGTAACCCACATGGGCTGCTGAAGGAGAATTTGTTTCTCCCATTATTTAACACAAACCTTATTTCAAAAGCCGTCAAACGAGTCAAATGCGGGGAAAGGCACAAGACATTTTAATCCTCTAGAGGATTACAGATTTTTCCACCACTGGTTCAGCAGGGTTAAAATGACATCATAATGGGAGAAATTCATATTATTATTTTTTTTATTAAACAACTCCTTCCATGTTTCTACAGTTGGTGAGTGAATAATTGTTCTTTAACACCAATTGAGCAATTTACAGCCATATCATGGCGAGAACAAGATACATTTCATGATATGACGATGATGTCCTCTTTGTACTTTAGCAACATGGCAAGTTGGATTTTAATAGTTCTAGCTCACTGATGAAGCAATAGTCTGTAGTAGACATGTTACTCCACCCTGACACATTATCACGATTCAGAGCCAATCAGTCTTGCACTTACTCCTGAATGCTGCATGCTTAAAATAGAAGCAGCAAATACCAATTGCACAGTCTTTCATGGTTTGACTTGAACCCACGATCTACTCCACTTGAGATTACCATTAGACCACTGATGCGGGCTAAACAGTATGGTATTTCACCTACGTATGTATGTCTTACTACATGACTCCTACCTAATTCTGTGTTGATTCCTCTAACAGTATGGTATTTCACCTACGTATGTATGTCTTACTACATGACTCCTACCTAATTCTATGTCGTTTCCTCTAACAGTATGGTATTTCACCTACGTACGTATGTCTTACTACATGACTCCTACCTAATTCTGTGTCGTTTCCTCTAACAGTATGGTATTTCACCTACGTATGTATGTCTTACTAGATAACTCCTACCTAATTCTGTGTTGTTTCCTCTAACAGTATGGTATTTCACCTACGTATGTATGTCTTACTACATGACTCCTACCTAATTCTATGTTGTTTCCTCTAACAGTATGGTATTTCACTTATGTACATATGTCTTACTACATGACTCCTACCTAATTCTATGTTGTTTCCTCTAACAGTATGGTATTTCACCTACGTATATATGTCTTACTACATGACTCCTACCTAATTCTGTGTTGTTTCCTCTAACAGTATGGTATTTCACCTATGTATGTCTTACTACATGACTCCTACCTAATTCTGTGTTGTTTCCTCTAACAGTATGGTATTTCACCTATGTATATATGTCTTACTACATGACTCCTACCTAATTCTGTGTTGTTTCCTCTAACAGTATGGTATTTTACCTACGTATGTATGTCTTACTAGATAACTCCTACCTAATTCTGTGTTGTTTCCTCTAACAGTATGGTATTTCACCTACGTATGTATGTCTTACTACATAACTCCTACCTAATTCTGTGTTGTTTCCTCCTCTCATCATTCAGAGATTCCATGTCTATATATACAGTTCCTATCAGGTTGTTTCCTCCTCTCATCATTCAGAGATTCCATGTCTATATATACAGTTCCTATCAGTTTGTCTCTATGCTGTGGCTTGTGTTTGTGATGTTTACGACTTCCATAAGTTACCCAAACTTGTATTTCTAGTTTCTCTTCCCGTAAATACCTTCAAGAAAGAATGAAGTCAACATTAGTTACAAAACAGGTAAAAAAAAACTTTATTACATTGTCTTAACATCCACCCTACTTTCAACAAGTTATTCCATAATGTGAACATCCTTTTAATGACACCATTGGGATAAAACAAAAAAAAGAAAATGAAGTCGAGGACATGCATTAAGTACAGTGTTAAACTAGAACTGTGAGTGACCTCACCACGTGATACCCCCCGCTTGCAGCTTAGTAGGAGTTGCGCTTACAGGGTACATGCCCCCCCCCCCACTTCGTGAAAGTATAAGTTGAATTATCTCCCCTTTAAAATTTTGAATAGCAACCATATTCCTTCATGCACATCTGCAGGTAGTGTACTAAAAGTGTGTAAAGTTTCATAAAAATCAAATAAGCTGTTTAGGAGGAGTTGTGCTTACAAGGTACATGGACGGACAGACAGTATAAGTTGAATTATCTCCCCTTTTAAATTTTGGACAGCAACCATATTCCTTCATGCACATCTGCAGGTAGTGTACTACAAGTGTGTAAAATTTCATAAAAATCCAATAAGCCGTTTAGGAGTAGTTGCGCTTACAAGGTACATGGACGGACTGATGGACAGACAGACAGGGTGATTACTATATACCTCCCCAAACTTTGTTTGCGGGGGGTATAATAAGGATCGAACATAGAATACATGTTCAAGAAGTAAATGTCTTAGATCTTTAAAAAATGGAATTTGAATACAGTAGTTCCTCTTCTTATAAAAGGCCATTCCTTTAGTAATGAAAAATGGCCTTATAAGAGAGGTAGCCTCTATTGAGAGGGACAATTCAGTAGTATTTACTAATGCATCTGAAATCTGGCCCTAGGTCGGAGTGGTCTTACAAGACGAAGACTACAGTATACATTTCGTTTATATTTTAACTTACCATTTAAATGGAGAAGTAACAGATATTTGGAAGCTATGGTTATGACTCAGCTGTGATATAATATATCCTTCACTGTTGACTGGCATACGGACAATCTTAGCTACAATAGCACCTGAAAGAAAAGTATGGTATTTATACCGTGTCTTTATAATCTTGTATGTCGAAGCCAACTTGAAATCATCATATACCAGCAAG
Source organism: Gigantidas platifrons (assembly GCA_002080005.1). Classification (NCBI taxonomy): domain Eukaryota; kingdom Metazoa; phylum Mollusca; class Bivalvia; order Mytilida; family Modiolidae; genus Gigantidas; species Gigantidas platifrons. The sequence continues at coordinate 482,592 of MJUT01056672.1, forward strand.
TCTGCTTCATACTGGAACATAACACAAAATGATAATTCTATTTTAAAATATTTTGATAAATCTATTAAAATTTTTCCCAAAGCAAAATGAAGAAGTTATATATACATCAATGTTTAATTAATTCACAGAAATACACCAATATATTGTACCCTAACTTTAAGTGCCTACCATAGAATTTTTATTGCCATTTTTGGACAAGCACTTTAAAAAAAAACAGAGCCTTGTCCTGTATAACATGGAGGAAAAATTACAAAAAAATTTAGCAATCTATCTACCCTATTTTTTTCAAGAATGCAAGCAGAAACATAAGTAATATTTTAACCAATTGTGAAAAACTCCAATAAAATAACATTCATATATGGATATAAACCTGGTCAAAGCTTGCTTTTACATATAAATTTACAATTTTGTTGTTGTTGACCCCATTGTTTTTATATGATGGGCAGACAGGGTGAAACCTATATTGTTCCACATAATATCAGTATTTTATTCTGGTCAAGAGATTGCTCATATTTTTTTACACTATTTGTACTATAGAAACACTTCCTCACCTTTATCATAAAATTTATATCGTACATAACACCTTGCTGATTTATCTAGACTGTTCTGTCCTGTAATGAGGGCATTGTGAACAGGGAAGCAGACTTGGTCTACTGATACTGTTATATTCTGGTATCTACCATTACCCTCATCTGAAACAAACATGTTATTGTGTATTATTATTAGATTATTTAGGAAAATAAAATTCAATTTGCTGTGAACACAATGTTGTTGATGTTTTTAATTAATTTTTGAATCTACATACTGTCAAACCTTCCCATGTGGTCACCTCTATTTAGTAGTCACCTGAATTAAAAGGTCACATTTTTCTTGTCCTGTCATATAAAATTTCATATGAATTGAACCTTTTTTTAAGAGGTCACCTGTCTTAAACTACTACTTTTTCTTTGACCTAAAGATGACCTGTTAACACATGTTTGACTGTACATTAATGTAAATGCATTTTAATACATTAGAAGTATATCTGCTTTTCTGAGAAATTAAGGTAAATACATATATGTGTAGCTGATCAGTGGTTATAAAGAATGGACTATTCCTATCGCCCAACATTTTAAGTGCCTACCATAGAGTTTCTATAGCTATATTTGGACAGGCACTGTTAAAAAACAGACCCTTGCCCTTTTGAAACCCATGTAAAAATTTCATTTTTTTTTTTTTTTTTCAAATTAGCAATCTAGCTAACCCTATTTTTTTTTCTAGAATGCAAGCAGAAACACAAGTACTATTTATTCTTGGTCTAAACTAAAGACAAACATATTTCAAATTAGAACTGATATATTATAATACTTCTATTACCATCACTTTCCCAGACCTCTTCCTCTTCAACGTCTAAATCTATAGGTGACCATCCAACCCCTCTGGCAGTATGTATCACTCTCTCACGGTCATTATGGTGGGCAAACTTGACAGCCACTTCTAACCCTCCAACAACTCTTTCTAAACCTTTGGTACCATGTCCCTCATCATCAATCTGACTAGTGTCTTTGTTCCAGCCAACAGGAGGCAAGTTAACAGGGTACCATCCACTGATTCCTTTGAGAAAAACATTATTTCTAGTTATAATATGCAACATGAAAAAAAAAATCCCTTATATTCATATTAATCAATTTAAATGTCTGATTTGATAAATAAAAGTACTGTATTATTTACATGTAAAAATCTACAAAGTGTGACTCTTTATTAGAAGTATTTATTTTACATAAAACAAGGCAGAGATATAAAAATTTCTAGTACAGTTGACTCTCATTGTCTCGAACTCGGTTGACTCGAATTTCCGGTTGAGTCAAATTTTTATCGAAGTCCCGAACTTCGTTGTGTATAAATATATGTAATTTGACTCCTGTTGAGTCGAATTCGGATGAGTCGAAATTTCGGTTGTCTCGAATAAAAGTTTTGATCCCGAGATGTAGAAAGCCATATTATTTATATTCGTTAAGTCGAATTTACCTGTCAAAACATGTGTATTACCTTGGGATTAAAATCGGATCACAGGTGAAACATCCGGTCATTGGCTTTGACATTTTTACCTTAGGCTATTTCACATGTTTATTTCACAATCTGTCAAATTAATTAGTAATTGGCTTGGTATTATGACACAAGTTAGATGTGTACAATCAAAAATTATCGATTCATAATATTATAAGTGCGCTTGGGTCGGCATACATCAATGATTATGGAAAGTACACAACGGAAGTGTTTTATCTATTGTTGGAAATTAATTTTGATTATAATTTCTCAATTTTGAGAGATTTGAAAAAAATGTTGCTCTTAATTAACAGTTGTAATAAAAAGGGAATTTTTTTTACACTTTATTGAATCATAAAAACACACAATTTATTGTAAATATTGCACAAAGAAAAATACGTCATGATGGGTGAAGTTTAATGACAATGCAACAGCTGAAAAACATAATCATGCATACAAAAAAGATATCTAGAAGTTATCAGTTGTTCCACAAGATTCAAAGAATTTAACATAAAAAAAAAGCAACAAAAACATCGAATAAATTTTAAATCGTTCCGAGAATCGGGACATGCGATGCTGGTGTTAGCTCTTCAAAATTTCGCTCGAGTTGTCTCCCTTTCGTCATTAAACAAACTACACTTCCGGTTTTCGTAGCTCCTCTTGAGTCGAACTACGGTTGACTCAAATTTTTTCCATGGTCCCATCGAATTCGAGATAACGAGAGTCAACTGTACTTTGATGATATCAGTTATCAGATATATAATTTAAGGGGCTGTCGTGGCCGTGATCGCATGGTAGTTGGATTTACAACTACTTATGCCATCAGTGCCTGTCAGTGACTTGCGACAGGTCGGTGGTTTTCTCCGGGTCCTTCTGTTTCCTCCACCAATAAAACTGACCACCACGATATAACTGAAATATTGTTGAAAGTGGTGTTAAATATATTAACAAAATCTTGCAATGTTACAAAAATGATCTTTTGATACAGACAGTCAAATAGTGTATGTTAATAATCTGGTCTACCACAATCACAAAGAGAAGATGATGACAGAATATCCAACTATCTATCAAACAACAACATAAATAGTACAGTGAAGCCTTTCCAAACTGAACCTCCTTGGGACCAACTTATGTGTTCAAAATAGACAGGTGTTAGGTTTATACAGATTAAATTAACAATGATTTCCTACAATAGGATACGGTTTATTCAAGGTTCGCTTTAGACAGAGTTCACTGTACCAGTATCTTTTTGAATGAATGCAGAGTAGAAACGTTTTCATATTATTTTGAAATTGTACCTGTTCTATGTGTTAACAATGATGACAAAGACAGAGTTACTGTTCCTAATAGAACATCCCCTGTCTTTCCAATAAGTTGTCTCCCTTTCACACTACTATCCATATCCTGTAGCTGTCTGTCAAAATCTGAATAAAATATATTATACTATTGTAATATAAGTTTTATCCTAAGTGAAATGATGCTTTGTTGTATCTTTTGTTAAAAAAAAACAAAACAAAAAAACAACCCCAACATTTTGGTGATACACAAACATATAACATCATCCCGTTTTGGGTCATGTCAGGAAACCTTTCTGCCATTTTTGATTGTCCAATCATATGCAAGAGGGTTGAATATATTGACCAATCAGACAACAGTCTTTGAAGTGTACTCGGTTTTGATACCCATTGATATAGTAAGCTCATCGCTGATTGGTTGAATGAAAATATGAATGCAGATTTTGATACATAACGATTTAGTTTAGTTCATCGCTGATTGGTCGAATGGAAATGTGAACTCCGACATGACCTCACATCGGATGTCAATAGACGTTAGTGTATCGCTAAATAGACATACTAGTCGGGTTGTAAATGTTCATCCTCTTGTAACATGTGAAGATATTTCTTAAGCAGCATTGTACATTGTTTCTTCTGATAAAAAATATAAAAAAGTAATTTATATCAAAGATAACGTTTGTATTAGCTTAATTGTAATAAAAGATCATTTTCCCAGCATGCTTCGTACCTGAGGACATTCCCGGTACTTGGTGCCATATTTCCATTGTTATTTCACCACATTCTAGGATCTCGGCTAACGTCATGGCATCACTGTCAGGTTCTGTCCATAACAATGGACAAGGGAAGTCCATATGATGAGAAAATTCTGGAGAAAATGATCTGGCTATTGTTCTAGTTAATCTCTCATCCTGTAAATAAGAAAATCAAAGTTTTTTTTAAATCATAAAATTCTGATGATAAATTAGATCAACTGAATATTTAAAGGAATATTACACCAGTTTTTTGGGGAAGAAAATTTCCCCCTGAAAATTCAATTTGGAATATGGCGGTATCTTTACTAAGCTATTCATGCATGTTTCAAGTCGAAATATGTTCTCAACCACTAGAAATCTGCAAATCTGTGTGCATATTTATCGTCCTCTCCATTATTGTGGAGACTGATTAACTTTTGGTTGTTTTGTTCTGATGATTGCTGATCATGACCTCGTGAAGAAAAGATAAACAATCATGGATGCTGAGGTAAGCATGCACACATTCCTGACAATGATTATTGAGGAATCTGTCTGTTTCATGTCATGTGAACCAATTTTTTTTTTTTTTTTGCAATTATTCATATGTGGTACACACGGAATATATAAAAACAATTTCATCAACTGAACATTGCGCATGAGCAATAATCTCCCCGAAAGAGTTCAAATCTGGGGTCACGCGCATATCCTTTGCATTACTTTACGGGACAACAGAATTATCTGCTGTCAAATATTTTGCGATTTGCTCTTAAAATCTGTTTTTGAGTGGATTTTTAATGTTATGCAGTTGATTTTAGTTAAAATTAAGTGACATATTAAGTGAAAATATTTAATCCAAAAATTCCACAATATTTGCCTTTCATATTACTTTAACAACCATGTGTACCATTTGCTTACTATTTATTTAATTCTTTATTTATTTAAAAAGGATTTTGACTTACGGTAATTTGCAAAACTTTTTTTCAAATTTTTCCAGAAAGAAATTCTAGGTTCAAGGTATTCCATAGATCTAAATCTTGATGAACATCCTACATTGTTGGCAGGATATCTCTTTGACTATAGTGGTATGTCAATCAAAGGGTATATAGTAAACAGAGTTAACGATAGTACAATCTCCGCACAAAGGCTTCTGGGTGTAGTGATATAAAACCTGTTATGTACTCTGTACTGGAGAGTGGTGATGACAGGCCAGAATATGTCTGATTATTAAAGTAGGTCTTATCAAAGATGTATATAACTTAATTATTAATAGAGTACGACACTTCTAGAAAACTGTAATTACCTGTTTTTGAAGGAAGGACATTTTAACTTTGACATAAGAATTAACACCAACTTCAGCAGGATACTGCATTCCAGTGTCTAAATAGGCAAGGGACTCGGCTGCAGCCTGTTTATAATGAAAAACAAAATCATACTCTTTATATACATGATGAAAATAGAAAAAAAAAGAATTTTAATAATTTACTATTACATAGGTATTTACAATTTAGTATAAAAAATACATGTACCTTAAAGATAAACTAGGAAGAACTGTTTTAGATAGCTAAAACTTATGTCTCCCCTTAACAAGTGATACTATTTAAAAATCAATTATTTGACCTTGAGGTCAAAGGTCAAGCTCCAACGAAGGTCATTACGGTACGCGACACATCGCCTTATGGTCATGCACCCACATGCCAAATATCATTGACCTATCTCGAAAGACAAAAAACTTATGGTCCGGACAAGCTTCACTGAGAAGAAGTGGAAGCGGAAGGAATGAAAGCACCAAAGATGATGTTAAACGATCGAACATGCTTGCATGTAGATTTTTTGTATGCTATGCACAATTGCAAAATATCAGTATACTTCTAGAAAAAGATGTCAAACTTTGAAATAGTAAATTGAGAGCAAACTCCAGAGACATCAATATGTTATTCACATATAGGGGGAACTACTAATATAATTATTGAATAGTGCCAAAAATGGAAAGAACAGTTGGTGTAGGAGCTACTACTATAACATGCAACAACCCAGTTTTACATTCTATTACATTATTATTTTATTTCCCATCAACCAGACACTACATCTGTTTTGAAGGGGCAAGCAAATCAATGTGACAGTCAAAGTGAAATATAGTGCATTTGTGGGTTTAATTTTATACCTTGGAAAAGGGAAATATTTTTCTATATGGGGTCTTTTTCGCGGAAGGGGAATGTGACTCTTGAAAAAATTTACAACACTTATTAATAGATCTGACGATGAACTTTTATCCAATGATATACATTGTATATATATATAGCCTTCCGAAGACAACATCCGTGTCCTTTCCATCTTTATCTTTTTTGTTTTGAAGCCAACATCAA
>MJUT01056672.1:502251-512635 GCA_002080005.1 Gigantidas platifrons
CCCCCCCCCCCCTGACAAAAAGCCCCCAATAATAAAAAGTATAAGTTAATGTTTTTTTTGTTTCATATATATTTTTTCCTGTGTCTTTGTTGGGATAAGTTAAATTTTTCTTTATATTTTATAACATGATTCAAGACTTTTTTAACCTCTGTATTTTAATTCATTTATTTTTGGAACATGAAGATATCATAAACAATTGAAGTATTTGTTTAAGAATTATAAAAACCCTCATCAAAGAAAGTAAAAAGAAAAATAAAGTTGTTTTTATCTTGAAATAATCATAGAATATAACAAAACAAAGTGAGCAAATAAGTCACTCATTACTTTTAAGAACTTCAAAGGTTGAAAAGGTAATTATTGTTTATCAATAAAAACAATTCCTGATTAACTTTACCTGATTAATTTCAATTTAAGGAATTAAGCAGTGTTTTTTTTTTAATTTACACTTTATAAATGAACATAACAATGAACAAAATGTGGAAAAATATGTTTTTAAAGTATTTTTATTTTTTGTATTAATTCTTTAAGATAACTTTTAATATCACCCTCAATATAAAACAAATGTAATAAGATTGAATAATTATTTCAATACTGGGAGGCTTTTTGTCAGGGGGGCTTTTGTCCTAGGGGAGCTTTTTGTCTGGGGGGGGGGGGTTTGTCCTGTTCCCATTATTACCAATAAATTTCTTCTAGCAGTAAGAACTTGAATTTTATTTACTGGACAAATCTTTAAACAGGAAAGTTTTATTTGAACGTCATTATATAACTGAAATACTGCTTTAAGTTGGCATTCAACACCAATCAATCTGTCAACCTAAATTTTGATGTCCTACAGGATAATATTGCTTAATAAAAAAAAATCATTAGCATCACACAGCAAATTGCTTCTTATATAACAAATAAATTCACGGAAAATTCAAAATATTTTACCTGGAGGTGAGAGGGTATGTGGTTGAGGTGGAAAGACTGGATGTCTTTTCATTGATACTAGAGATGGTATTCCCTGGGTTGATATATTCCTACCCTCTGGTACCAGTAACAGAGTGTGAAGAGTAACATGCTGGAAAATAAAATAGTGAAATATAAAAAAAAACAACATTACTATAAATTGTGGTACAAAACTGGCATTTGCAGGAGTGCCTAAAGACAAAATTTGTGGGCAGAGCTTATCGTTATATATCTTGTGTACATTTGGAATACAAGTTTAGGAATTTGTTTTTTTGTTATTAAGTGGATAAGACCCTCATTCAGAGATGGTAACTACAATCTATATTGTTTTTTTTTGTACAAGCTGCACATGGCTTTGTTTATATTTATGAAACTGTATGTCACATGACCAATGTGACCTAAACGTTGAATACCTCAGAAATTTGAATTTTCAAAGTGATTTCTGTAGTTTTTAGACTGATAAAGAATATTATTTTTTAATAAGACTGAAAGTTTCGTAGGGTAGAACACTAGTGACCATGCCTGTCAAATATTTTGCTCCAAAAGTAACTGAGAAACTCTGTATCATTGATTTTTCCTCCTCGAGATAACCATGGTCAAAATAATGAACAATCTGAATTTTTGCTCCACCCACAGATTTTAATACCCTCGGTCCCGGTTTAAGGTATAAATATGCCTAATTAGAATGATCCAGTAACATTTTGACAAAACTACCATGTTAGTACAAGATGCTATAAATTAATATAGATTTAAGAATGATCTTTATTGCAATAATACTATATCATAATTGTACCCTATGAAGTTGGGCATAAATTCAATTGTGTCGTATAAAAATGTAAAAAATATTTTTGAAGTTGTTAATTTCCGTTGTTAATGATGTTAAAAGGAAACTGGTTGGAATTGCCATGCAGAATTTTACCCATCATGGTAATTAAAAATATAACAAAAATTTATCCAACTGGTAAAACATGCTAAGAATAGGAGAAACATGTAAATGGCTTTACCTCTGGACTGTAATCTGTATACTGTGGTTGATAATTAATTTCCTTTGGTAATTGTTGTATTCCTGGGTCAGAATTAACTGTTACTTGATGTATTGTATCTATAAGAACAAGAAACATTTTATAATAATATTGTATGTGCTAGTTATTGATAAGAATTGAGTGCATTAATTTGTATATGTAAATAAAAAGCTTGAAACAATGCATTAGCCATTATTATGCTGAAATAGTTTATCAAGGTGAAGTAAAAATGCTTGTAATGGTTCTCTGAAAGCTAGATAGGAGATAAGAAACATATACATTGCATAGTTTGTAATCATGTACTTTGTCTTCATAGCAACATTATATTCTGAATGACAAGTAAAAATGTTTATAAACTGTTCAATTTTTCAATAACCAAATAAATGCATGTTTTTTCATCTTTCTTTAAATTTTTAAACATTTCTTTAGAATTTAATTCAATTCATGGTATAAAATTATACAAGTTGTATTTCAAGAATGGTGCAAAGACTAATTCCATAAAATCAAAAAGATGGCATACGGTCAATATTTAGTACTTACCCATTTGATATTGATTATTTGGTTGTGTAGTCAAATGTTTAGGCTTTGGTTCGGTATGAACAATATTCTGTGATGGAGCTGGAGGGGGGCATGGCTTTGGTGGGGCAGGTGCAGGAATAGGAACTATTTTTGTTTTCCCAGACATTTCTGCAAGTTTTGTTCGAGCTAGTTGTGATGAGAAATCTTTATTGTCTGATGCTAACTCGACTGAAACCTAAAAAAGATGGTGACCATGTAAAAAACACTGTCTTAAAGAAGAAACAGTATGTGAAACAAGCAAGAGGACCTTGTCATTAGAAGATGCCATTCTTTTTTTAAATATCAGACCTGATTTTACAAGGACAACATAAAAGCGGAAATCGGCAATCGGAAGTATTGAATACACTATAAAAAAGGAATAGTAACGGTAATATCTGGAATACAAAAAGCGGAATTCTGCTTTAAAGCGGACGAAAATCAGGTCTGAAATATTTCATTCCATTTAAACAAACAAAATAAATAATATTAGTATTTAAAAGAAAATTGTGACATATTTCTGAGAAAAATTGTATTTACGGCTTGCATTAGGCTACAAATTTCATAAATAAAAATTGCTTGAGAAAAAAAAAAGTTACACAAATTACATATATATAACAAACACCAAAGATATGATTCAAAGTCAAGGTTATTGAACAGAAATTACCCCTGACCAAAATATCTGACTATATAGGAGTTCTCTTAATTGTACTTACTGAGTTCGATTCCCGCCCAGGCGAGGTGTACTCAATACAACATTATGTGATAAAGTTTGCCAGTGACTTGCGACAGGTCACTGGTTTTCTCTGGTTACTCCGGTTTCCTCCACCAATAAAACTGACCATCACAATATAACTGAAATATTCCTGAAAGTGGCATTAAACATCATAAACCCTAAACCTATCCTCTTTACTGTTAAGTCATGAATTTAATTTGAATAAACACAGAAAACAATTATACTCACTTTAAGGTTTCCATAGAGACCATCCATGTCACTTTTATGTATTGAAGAGTTTATAGAAGAATTTTTATTCAGTGATTCTCTAACTTCTAGTTCTCTGTCAACAAACAGTGATTCAGACTTTAAAACTGATTTCATTGGAACACCACAGCTTCCTATCAAAGATGGCTGAAATATGGAAGGAGTAAAATATAATATGATCCACCTAGCAAAAACATCAATTGGACCATGCAAGTGAAATAATTTTTGAAACAGAAACTGAATTAGATGTCATTTTCCTTTGACACGTAAATTTCTTTTAAAAAAATATACTTTTTATATACATTGTATTACAACACGGTGTGTGGTAGGTTGTGGGTTTGGTCCCATTGGGTCAAACTTAAGTCTTAAGAAGTGGAATTTGCTGCTTCTCCGCTAAGCACCCAGCATTCATGTGTCCGAGTGAAGTGACATGTCTATCCGTGGACTGTTGTTTCATTGAGCTAGCACTATAAAAATTCAACTTAATGTGTTGGTCTAGTACCCCATCATCATCTCACAGAAATGTTACCTGTTCTCGCCATGATAGAGCTGAAAAATTGCTTACTTGGCATTAAACAACAATCACTTTATTATAATAGAAGACCTAATTACGTGCATTACATTAATTCAATATGATTCTGGAATATCTCTTGTTTTTTATTGTATTTATTATTACCTACCACTTTCTGCCCAGCAGATCTAGCATAAACTTTAAACACCAATGCTGATTTCCACCAATTATCTACAGCGTTACCATCAAACATGATTGGGAAGACAGATCGATGGTTGAATTGTACCACTGAAATATGTAACAAAATTCTAACAGTTTGCTATAAATCATTGAAAGAGAAGACAGATGGTTGGACAACCAATTAAATTACACTAAGTAAATCATATGTACTGTACTTTATGGGGAGAAAATCACCCGTTGTAAGGATTATGGTTGCTTAATGTGACTTTCAACAATTTTCTGTTATATAATATGGTGGAGGAAACCAGAGTACCCAAAGAAAACCGATTTATGGCATTAAGATGACAAAGTATACACATCTGAATGGAAGTCACAAACTTTAGTGATGAAGGCACTGAGTGCAAAAGTCAACTATTACATGTAAAACGGGATACTTATTTTCTTAATTCCATTGAGTAATTTATCTGGTACAGTAAACTTTAGCAAAAAAATATATTACGAAATCTTGCAATTAAAATGTGTAAATGAAATCTAAACTGCAATTTTATTTTTATATGCATTTATAACTTACATCCATCCCTGACATTCTTAGATGCCACTCTCATGACTTCTGTGGCCAAAGCATTAGGTGAGTATTTATCTCTAGATGTGGCTACAACTGGAAACTGGTACTCTATAAAGTATGTCCTGTTTAAACAAACAAAATTATAACATTAGAATTCAAAGTCTGGAAAAATATATTACATAAGTATATAAATAATTAATTATATAAAACTTAATTTTCAAGACAGATTCAGAATATTAAAAAAATGTGTCCATATATGCCCCCGCTTCCAGCTAAAGTAAACAATTGTATATCTCCAGCATGGAAAAAGTGGTTAAGTCAGAAATCGAAATTTGCCTTCTTTCTATGGTCATGGTCCTTGTGTATAAATTAGGTTGACTTCAGTTACTGAGCAGAAACCAAATGAGTATGTATGGACATGAGTAAAACTTAATGTCCCTGATCATAAATGGATATAAAGACATCATCTGACATTATTTAAACCAAAACATGTACTTTCAATAACAATTCATTAGACTGTGTAAATATCATACAAATTATTGTCTTACTACTGTTGTACTCCAAATATCAAAAATAAATCCAGAGTAAACGAACAAACCAGTCATTCATGAATGCATGTTACACATGATTTTATTATATTCGTTCTTCAGTTGGGAGTCTTTTATTTTTTATATTGAGAATGCCTATGTAAATATACTGTTTATTAGTGAGGAAGGATATGGTTACATAGATTTTACACTTTTGCTTGTGAAAATCAGAAATGTATGTGATTTTCACTGTCAGACTCTCAATGATATTTTGGATTGTGATGATGTTGGTACTATGATGTCATCCAGTTAAAAACTATCGTTATTTCAATGGGTGAAATAACAGTTTTTCTTTCACCCATGAAGTGAGAAAAAAATATCAATTTTTTAAATATAATAAATGACATGTACAATACATGAAATTAATTCCTTAAAAGTTTTTAGCTTTTTATTTCAATTATCATTTGTTTAATCATACATTAAACCTTTTAACTTACATGGATTTTTTAGCTTTGGGTGACGGCTTTGGAGGTTTGCCTACTGTTTTAAATTTAAAATTCTTCTTGGATGAAGATGATGTATTAAGCTCCTGTCCAGTTAGATGAAGAGCATCAATTGTCACTCGAGCCACATGTACCCTTCCTAATAATGTCAGCCTCTCAACACTTAAACCATCTGTCTTTTTTCTTCTTACAGGTTCATCTATAAAATAAATCATTAAGAATCACTACATCATCTTTCTCTTCAGTGAAAACAAGATCATCTTCTTAGTTTGGTTTGGTTTATGGTGTTTAATGCCACTTTCAACAAAATTTCAGTTATATCGTGGTGGAGGAAACCGGAATACTCAGAGAAAACCACCTCCCTGTCATAAGTCACTGACAAACTTTATCACACAATGTTGTATAGCCTGAGTGGAATTCGAACTCACATCAGTGGTGATAGGTACTGATTGCACAGGTAGTTGTAAATCCAACTGCCATACGATCATGACCACATTGTTTGAAAATATGTAGGAAGGTGTTATACATTATATAATAATACACAGAAAAAAAATTCTCAGCAAACAAATTTTCTTGTGAGGGTTTAAGAAAAGAAATATCACTTGTCAACATAACTGACTAGAGTGAGTGAGTGATTCTTGTTTAATGTCCAATCAGCAAATTTTCAGCTATATTATGGCGAGTCATATTCAAGGAAATGATGATGAGGTCTGCTTTGTACTGGATCAACATGCTTAATTGGATCTTTATAGCTCACTGAAACAACAGTTCACGGGTAAACCTGTCACTCCACTGAAACAGCAGTTCACGGGTAAACCTGTCACTCCACTGAAACAACAGTTCACGGTAAACCTGTCACTCCACTGAAACAACAGTTCACGGATAAACCTGTCACTCCACTGAAACAACAGTTCACGGGTAAACCTGTCACTCCACTGAAACAACAGTTCACGGGTAAACCTGTCACTCTACTGAAACAACAGTTCACGGGTAAACCTGTCACTCCACTGAAACAACAGTTCACGGGTAAACCTGTCACTCCTCTCAGACACATTATCCTGATTCCGAGCCAACCAGTCTTTGCTCTTACTCTATAAAATTGTGTGTTTAGATGACAAGCAGAAATACTAATTTTATAGTCTTAAGTTTGACCCGACAGGGGCTCAAACCCATGATCTATCTAACTTGAGACGAGCATGCTAACCATCACACCACCGATCGACTAGACATGGCCATATAATTAAAATATTTTTATAACCAAAATGATATTTTGATTAAAAAATATTTCAAATGCATGTTGGTTTATAAATTCCTATTTTTCCAATACACCTCCATACATGTCTAAGGTTTATTTTTTAGATATGATATGATGCTGTAGATCAATAGAGATTTATAACAACTGTTGAGTGTGGAAAACTGGTACCCTGTCAATGTACAACTTCTTTACCTTGCTCTGGTTCATCCAGATCAGACGCTGGTAGATCAAAGGAGACTTGTGATAACTCTGACCGTGGTGTACCGGTACGCTCACTGTCGCTATATTCACTTGCACTACTTCTAACACTACTGCGAGACCTCCGCCGTTTCTTACTTCCCTTTCTCTTTGTCTTTAACCTGGCTTTCCTCTTTGGTGTTTTATCTTTTTTCTTTGGTTTGTCATCAGTTTTTTCAGGTTCAGGAAAGGGAGGAATGTTGATGCTCGATACAGATGATCGCCTGGAAGGAGGTCTCTGAAAACAAAACAAATGTATTGTAAATGTCTCTTTATGAATGAAATGTATTAAAGTTTATTTCTACTACAAAGTAACCTCCCTTTGAATTCATTAACGTTTGAGATAACAAGAATCCAAAGTTTAAGATAATGAGATTCCAAAACTCAAAGTTTAAGATAATGAGATTCCAAAACTCAAAGTTTAAGAAAATGAGATTCCAAAACTCTAAGTTTAAGATAAGATTCCAAAATTCAAAGTTTAAGAAAATGAGATTCCAAAACTCAAAGTTTAAGATAATGAGATTCCAATATTCAAAGTTTGTGATGATGATATTTCAATATTCAATATAATGAAATTCCACTTTAGTTTCTAAAAACAAACTAAATATTATAATTACCTGATTTGCTGGATCTTCAACTGAGGCTGAACTGGCACTTCTCTTCATTGACTTTGATTTCTTAACATCTTCATCACAACTCAACTCACTGAGGTCACTTACTTCTGATGCCTAGAAGATAAACAAAAACAATTACACATATATTTAGTAAGGTTTCAGTAATGACATGCATTATTAGGTTTATTTATGTTTAAAATTTACAGTTCTTAAATTACATCATTGATTAAAATTAAGGTCAATCTACCACAGGGAGAGATAACTGTAGCTGAATGTGGCTAGGTAACTGTAGCTGAATGTGCCTAGGTAACTGTAGCTGGGTGTGGCTAGGTAACTGTAGCTGAGTGTGGCTATCCTGTTTAGGCCCTTTGGTTTACTGGTACCCAAACACATTTAAACTATTTGGCTTTTCAATCTTTTGACAATGAGAGTACATGTTAAAGGTTATTTTACAAACATATGCGAAATAAAGTAGAAATCTACATTTTAATTCAGATAAATGTAAAATACATCCCTATAACAAATATCAATCAATCATTGTTTACATCCCTATAACAAATATCAATCAATCATTGTTTACATCCCTATAACAAATATTAATCAATCATTGTTTACATCCCTATAACAAATATCAATCAATCATTGTTTACATCCCTATAACAAATATCAATCAATTATTGTTTACATCCCTATAACAAATATCAATCAATCATTGTTTACATCCCTATAACAAATATCAATCAATCATTGTTTACATCCCTATAACAAACATCAATCAATTATTGTTTACATCCCTATAACAAATATCAATCAATCATTGTTTACATCCCTATAACAAATATCAATCAATTATTCGATTAACAACTTGAGTACCCCATTTTTAATTAAAGTAAAGATAATGATTTCCAACATTTTAATTCTCGAAAAATTGTTCATATGGTTGAACATTTACAGTAATACAGTACTTACAGGATTTTTATAAAAGAGTTCTTGTAGTATGGATTCACTGTGGATTGGGTCTCCTGGATCACTCATTACATCCATATCTCCAGAAATACTGGACCCAGGACTACCATTCACCATCATCTAAAAATAAACAGCCACATAGATACATGTATGTACTCAGGGTTAGGGTTATGGTGTTTAATGCCACTTTCAACAATATTTCAGCTATATCGTGGCGGCCAGTTTCATTAGTGGAGGAAACCGGAGTACCCGGAGAAACCACCCACCTACCGCAAGTCACTGACAAACTTTATCACATAAAGTTGTATCGAGCAGGATTTGTCTGTCTTTCTTCAATTTATAGCATTTTGTTATCCCTTTGTTTATGTCTGTGTGTACTGTGATTCATAATTTAATATATTATAGGTAAAACTACAACATCACACTGAAATGGAGTGGTAGGAAACTAAATTAAGAGGTGTGACATGGACATGTGTCTTCAATGGAATACTGTATCCAAGATGGTCTATCCTAGCTCATGATCTGTTGTCTTTCAATGTAATTCATGTACTTACTTATTATTTAAAAAACATATTGATTTGAACATACAACATTAAATGACTGGTCAATGGTAAATTTAAAATAAGTACATGGTGATATGCTGATACAATGAAAACTGTCTAAACCAAACCTCCTTGTGAGCAGAATAGAAAATTGTTTGTTTGAAGTATGTCAAGTTAAAAAATATTTCTAACATTGGGACTTTCTTTAAAGTTCAGCTTATACAATGTACATGATTCGGGTATATTCAGTGTACAGTTTAGATAAGTTTCACTGTATTAAGTAACATCCTAGATAGATCAAATTTGGCCATTTTTTATTCAAAATATACAGATATTTGGATGAGACAGGCTAAATATACAATTTCAGATATTTTAACTAAATTTGAAGTTGAAATAATACAAGATTCTGTTGTATACAGGATTTGCTTTATGTAAGTTTCCACTCTACATTTGATCAACGTTGTCTTGAACAGTAGGACAAACTTATTAACACTTGACCCATGCCTTAGTGATCAGTAGGACAAACTTAACTTATGAACATTTTAGTACTTACATTGTAATCAAAAGCACCAGTACCACCAAACATTAAATCTACAGCCCTGGAATCTAAGGCAGGAAGATCAACATCTTTATAGCCATCTTTGTCATTCTTTAGGATTTCCTTTAATAAACTTCCAGTAGACCCACGTCTGAAAAATAAATAAATAGCCAACTTAGTAGTATACCCTCTTAACTTCCAGTACACCCACGTCTGAAAAATAAATAAATAGTCAACTTAGTAGTATACCTTCTTAACTTCCAGTAGACCCACGTCTGAAAAATAAATAAATAGCCAACTTAGTCGTATACCCTCTTAACTTCCAGTAGACCCACGTCTGAAAAATAAATAAATAGCCAACTTAGTAGTATACCCTCTTAACTTCCAGTAGACCCACGTCTGAAAAATAAATAAATAGCCAACTTAGTAGTATACCCTC
>MJUT01056672.1:557599-573387 GCA_002080005.1 Gigantidas platifrons
CTTATGGACATATCATTGACATAACAAAGGAAAAGTAAAGGACCTAGAATACTTCCCTGTGGAACACCACAGCTAATGTTTACTGGGTTGGATTCTGTGCCATTAACATTAACCAACTATTGTCTGCCTGTTATACAAATATTAAAATCGCCAAGAATTATGATTTCACACTTCGGTCTTATTTTGTTCAGAATAAGGTCAAACAGTTCCAGAAAATTGTTTTGCTTTGGTGGCCTACAAGTTCCTACTATTATAGGTTTGGATTTAGGTAATAACAACTCTATCCATACAGATTCTAGCTCATCGACTGAGATGTCTTGTACTAAAGTAAAAGAGATGTCATCTCTAATATAAGAGCAAACTCCACCGTCATTTCTAGTTCTATCCTTCCTCACAATACTGTAATTTTCAATCCAGATTTCTGCATCGGTAACAGAATCGTACCCTAATATATACTAGTATTTATTCATGAAGTCACTTAATTATAATGTTTTATTACAAACCAATTAACACATTGACAAAAGAAAATCATTAAAATTGATAATAAAAAACGGTATTAAAATCGGCAATAAAAAAGAATTGTTTTCTCATTTTAAAATAATTAGCTTACTGTAATCTGCTAAATTTATAAAATAAATAAAAAGTTCCTTTTATACGTTAAGCTTCCCTTGTTTAAATCAGTTTGTCAACAAGTTGATGTGAAAGTGAGTAAAATTCATTATGTTTGAAAGTGACCATCACATATGAAGCGAAATTTATCTACAGTACCATGAAATTGATTACTGGTACCTATAAAACAGATTATTTTCTAGTCATAAAACTGCCAAAATAAATCAGATTAAATAAACTGCTAAATTTGGAGATATAAAGCACTATATAGTAGTTGATTTTCATAACTCATTCTTTACTTAAGTGCATACAGTTCTTTTTCCCCCCATAATCAGCCAGTTTAAAATGATGATAACCAGGTGAGCGACATGTTTTGTTAAACCTGTTAGTCATCGTCTTTTATTTTTATAGGTTGCTGATGTCCTTGCTACATTCATGGTCAGATATAAAGTTGCTGATGCCACAGCTAATTTTCATAGGTATGTATTGTCAATGTTATGTTTCTATGTATAAAGAGCATACTAGTTTATTGAAAATTGTTCTGATTTTTCAATAAAAGTTTACACAACTTGTAAATGAATGTATTCATAAAATGAAGTACTTTAATGGAATTCCAAATTGTATATTTAAGAAATGTTTGAAAAGACCAAAGGGGCAACTAGAAGCTGTAAATGAAAGGACAGACAACACAATAGGAAAAAAACAATGTTCTACAAAATACTATACAGACAACTAAATATTGAGAAACACTAAAAAACAGCCGTGAACTCAGGAAGGGTCAGCAGTTCCTGTTCCACTAGTGACACCTGTTATGTTACTGATAAATGACATGAACATCATGTGATATGGAAATTGTGTTGGACACCAGTATACATAAATGAAACAAATAACAAATATGAAGCAAATGGGAGTAAAGATGAACCGATCATCGTTTTTAACATGAAAATCATAGTGGAAAAGCATGACATGCAACTAACCACATATAATTGGACGACATGAATGACAGAATAGTGATTAGACAAACAGGTCATATCTGTGGTCATTTGTGACAGAGATATGCCATATTGGTTATAAAACAAGTCATGTAATTGTTACCCAGAAAAAAAAATAGAATAGAACACTAGATGTCAAGTTTTAAAACCAAAATACCTAGTACATGATGTATTCAAACATAGACAAAGGGAGATAACTGCAGTGTATTTGAAGATTTGCCAGCAATTGTTTCTTTGATGGTTACAAATTGAGTTTACTAGTGTCACTCACCTTAAGCAGAGCTGGTAAAGTGATATTTGTAACCATAAGATCACAACTGATACTGGCAAATGTAGATACTGGCAAAAAAAGTAGTTTACAGTTATCTCCATTCTAATGTAATATCTGATCAATAAGCATCAAATTGTATTTATAATTAACTATAAATCGTTTCCCCATGCACAAAACTGTTTGATAGCATCAGTATTGTTATTGATGTCAGCAAATAGTAGACGGTGTCCAATCAAAAAGTCTTCAAATAAATAATTGCATTCAAATCTTCATTGTGTGTTAAATATTCAGACTATCTAAAGAACTATTTCATAATAGATAAAAAAATAATTTGTATTTAAGAAGTTAAACAATGAATCCTTCTTTTGTCAACCACATGATGGTTGAATCTTTTTTTATTGCATGCATTTCAGTCAAACTTGCATAAATAGTCACCTGCTGTAAACAACCAGTTTAAAACCCTCCCAACTGGATGTACATGTTATTTTATCTCAAATAAGTGGTCACCTCACTAATGTGGTCACTCAATGTTTATCACATCATATCAGTTTACTGGTATTTAATGGTCATCCTAGACATTAAAAATCATTGGTAATTAACTTTTAAAGTCTTTCCCTTTCATGAATGGACTAATTAAGCTATTTAATTATTGAATAATTAACAAACCATGAATCGTTATTTTTTTTTTTGCAATAAATTACCCTCCAATAGCAGTAATATATGAATCATTACAAACCTGCACTGACAGTCTGGATTGACCATTCTTCAGTAAGCGGTCAATAGTCTTATGCAGTCACATTTTTTATTTGTGCCAAAATTGGCAGTTTGACTGTATTTCACCTTCCTACCTGATAAAGTTTGTCAGTGACTTGCAACAGGTTAGTAGTTTTCTTTCGGTTCTCCGGTTTCCTCCACCAATAAAACTGACCGTCAGGATATAACTGAAATATTGTTGAAAGTGGCGTTAAGCACCATCAAACAAAACAAACAACAAAACACCTTCCTACCACACATTATAATTACCTTGTGCCATAATACTACAATTTTCTGTTTTCAGAAGTTTTCCAGGATGCTGATATTTAATACAAGAATCTAACTTCAATAGATCTGGATCAGCAAGAGAATGGTTAAAAGATTCCCTCCGTACAACAAGGAAGGGGGACAATGCTGACGGTTGTTACATTAAAATGTGCCAATAAAAGCACATATGCAACCAGAAAATTTTGCTTTTTATGCCGAAATTGAAGCTCATTTTAACTTTTGTGATTTTTTTATTATTACATCAGAATATGACATATTGACCAGACAAATAAAATAAATCGATTTGTTGATGTACAATTTTTTTAAATGTTTATCCTGTGAATCTTTTTGAATTTGTATTCCAGTCATACATATTTTTATACAATCTTTTCATAAATTGTAGAATAAAGTGTTGTATCAACGAGTCTGTAAGAGAAAAAAAAACAACAAGTATATTGTAGAATAGACATTAATTGAAAGTTTATTTTCAGAATTTCGTAACGTAAATTTTATATATTTTATTGTTATTTATACATGTACATGTTTATGAACAAAGTAAATGTAAATGTACATTTATATTGTCTGTTAATGATATATTCTTAATTGTATAATTTATTGGATATCCATTTTGAGGGTAAAACCATTCATAAGTAATATTTTGTCAGTTTACTCTCCAAAAGTGATATTTGGTCAATTTACAGTCCATGTATAATATTTGGTCAGTTTACAGTCCATAAAAAGAGTTTAAAGATACAAAAGGGGTAATTAGAATCTGTAAATCGAAGGACAACACAATGGCCAAAAGAAAAAATAACAATCTATAAAACATTACACAGGAAACAAAAGAATGAGCAACACGAACCCCACTAAGAACTGGGGGTGAACTCAGGTAGTCAGAAAGGGTAACATTTTGTAAATTTAAATTAGTAGACAAATGAGTATTAGAAATAAATACCCAGGATAACAGGGAAAACATGCTTTATGATAGGACTGGCTGGAATTTAATGGGGATGCATTCCCATTATTTTTACTCCAATTTCATCTTTGTAAGCCACGAGTTCCTATCCACATCTTCTCCTCTTCACCCTTGGCCGTTTTAGCAGTAATTAGGAAATTTCCGCTGACCTTCTGGATTTGATCAGTTACGTCTCTTTTAATGATATCATATTCAGCCAATCAGCACTAGGCATTCATGTCAAAATATGTACACAGTTAACTGAAAACACTAAATCTGTCATAAAAAATTATTCAGTTCTTTTTTGGCAGTTGCTCATGGCAAATCCTACAGGAGTTCATTTTGTGTTTACCTTTCCTACAAATCACATGTTTTTTGTAACTCTCATTCTGATTGGTTGCAGCTATTTCGTCTGCCTACTGTCACCTAGTAACCACGAAAATTCAGTTAACACTGCCAAGGGTTAATGAGGAGGTGAGGTAGATTTTAACCCTCGTTGGCGAAGATGTTGCAATTTTAATTTGCATCAAACCATATCTACTGAATCTCATGTGCACCAATGCAGAATTAATACGTCAGTCTGGCTTAATTTTTGATAAATTGGTAATTTTTTTTTTACAGTAATGGCATATGCTGGATCAACCATACTGTCAACACATACTGAATGAAGTATACATGTTAGCCAGTCTGCCACTACACTTGACCTTTGGGTCAATTTAATGCTTCATTGATGTTGTTAAATGTTTCAATTTTTTGTGATGACTTTCACTTGTTAATAGCCATACAGAATCAAAAACCATCCTGGAACTAACAGTGACCTTTCCTTGACCTAATTTATACATATCCCTCATGTTTTTCTTGTCATTCGTGAAGGAACAAGTGAAACATCTTCTTGTGTGAACAATTGTTGTTTTCATTTGTTTTTTTTTTAACATTGAATACATTTGGTTAAAGGGTATTCCTCCAATTTTGTTGTGTATTTTATGAATATAATATCAGAACAACCAGTTCCATGCTATATTTTAAAAAGATCTCATGAGAACGAATTGAATTCATGTGATGTAGAATTGTCTAGAATTTTTACATAATATACACTAGCAAGATTTTCATAATTATTGCATAATATTAAATCTAGAACATGGTAAAAATGTTTAATAAACATGAAAACACATTTCTTAAATGTGTGTTTTTTATTGTCAAGGTCATTTAAAATTAGATATTTAACAATACCTGTAACGGTGCAAGGATATCTACCTGTAACGGTGCAAGGATATCTACCATAATTACATAACAATGTAAAATGATGGCCAAATCAAGGGATAAACATAGAATCACAATCTGGAAGTATAATATCAGAGAAAAATAATCGTAATAAACAGATGATTGGACAACATAAACACAAACCCCTCCCCTTCAGAAAAATATGGTGCGAAAACCTGGTCAAAATCTCCTGCTTCATATATTATTCATTAGCTCGCCCGGCCAAAGATCATGTGAGCTTTTGTCATCACTTGGCGTCCGTCTGTTTACTTTCACATTTAAATCTTCTCTGGAGCCGCTTGGCCGAATGAACCAAAACTTGATAGGAAGCATCTATGGAAGATGGACTGTCCTCTATAAAGATTAATCATTTCATCCAGATCCGAAACCACTTAGACAAATAAAGTGAAATTTACAGGAAGCATCTATGGAATGTCCTCAAGATTTCCTCATTTCATCCCAATTGAACAAAAAAACATGGTCCCATGGGCAATTCTTGTTTCCGATTGGCTGAAATTTTTAAAATCTTCTGCTCTGAAACTAGGAGGCACAATGAATTGTTACTTTGTAGGAATAATGTACGAGAGGTCCTGTACAAAATTCAATATTTCGTGTCGATCGAACAACTAATATGGCAGCCATTGGCAGTTCTTGTATTGGAAGTCCTGCTTTAATGGTTTACAATTGAACATCAGATCATATGTTACAAATGAACACAAACTTGCATATGAATAATCAGGTGAGCGATGCAGACTCAAGTAATCCTCTAATTATGAAACAACATGAACATTGTTTTAGACAGCACACATCCAAGGGACTTCAGTTTTGGAGTTATCTTTTGATCTTTTCATAAATGTAGTTTATTTTACTCCACTTCCTTAGAACTATTTGATTGGTTGATGTATATCTGTATTGATCTTGGACAATAGTCCACTGCATCGTTGGTGTAATGGTCAGCATGCTCGCCTCGAGTGCGGTGGATTGTGGGTTCGAGTCAAACCAAAGACTATAAAATTAGTATTTGTTGTTTCTCTGCTAAGCATGTATTAAGGAGAAAGACCAAAGACTGGTTGGCTCGGTATCAGGATAATGTATTCGAGTGGGGCAACATGTCTATCTGCAGATTGTTGTTTCAGAGAGCTAGCCGTATCAACTATGTATTGGTCAAGTACAAAGCAGACCTCATCATCTCATTGAAAATTAACTTGTAAATTGCTGAATTGGCATTAAACAATAATCAATCACTCACTGGACTATTGTCAGTTTTCAAATAGTCTCTGGATGAAATCAGCTGTTTTATTTGATACCATTTGTAATTAATAATTGAAGAACATACTTATTATTGATATTTTAATTAATACAGTTGATTCATTTGACTAAAATTTTAAAATTTATATTTTCACACTGGCAAACACATCAACATGCTTCTCCGTGCAAAATGCAACTGCATTTCCATTCCCGATACTTAAAGGGGCATTAGCTACGATTTTGACCCAAAAAAATTACATGTTTTAGAAATTGGTAAATAGCTTTAAAATGATGAAATAAAGGTAAATATTTCACATTAAACAGCTTATCAAACCACTTTCCGCCTTTTGAGAATGAAAATTACCATCGATTACTTATTTGCTTGCAAGCAAATAATTTGACCTCACTTTTTCCGTATGTAATTGACCTTACTAAGTGACAGGTAAAAACGAATAATTTGTATTTTGTCGCTTATTACCTGCCAACTTGCATGGTTCTTTGTCTGCAATTAACACCGACTAAAAGCAGATTCACAAAAAATAAGAAATAAGTGCATTGTTGTACCGATTTAATGACGATTCGACAAACTCTGTAAACAATGTCGATAATTAATAAGATGACGTCCATTTCTTGATCAATCTCAAAACACAAGCAGTTGCAGGTTTTTTCCCTGAAGCGCGTACATTTCATAACATTTAGAAGTTACAGAAACACGTTTTATTAAGGCATCAATCATATCTGATAGTTTTTATAGGTAACAAAAATTTACGATTTGGCAGATAATGCCCCTTTAAGGAAATATTAGAACCTACTTTAAGAAAAGTTTTAAGATGCCAAAGGGATAATCAGAAGCCATAAATTGAAGAACAGACAATACAATGGCCAAAAGGACAAACGATTTACAAAACATTACATAGAAAACTAAGATTGAGCAACATGATCCACACTTAAATCCGGGGGTGAACTCAGGTGCTCTGGACCACAATGTATTTGAAACCATAGACCCTGGGGTCCAAGTTCTCAAGAATTAATTTGTAAACATTTTCCTTAATGCTGTCTATGATACATTTGGAATCGGGGCTCAGACCAAAGAGAGCTTAGGGTCTTCAATTGTAACTCCATTTCACAAGGATATTTCATGCCATGTACAATTATATTTCCTCAGCTGGTTCTTTAGAATACTATTTTATAATTATCTCCCTTGCAGTCCATGTCTATCTTTGGACCACACAGACCCTTAGTTTTTCATTTGTACTTTAATCTCCCTATCACAATGATGCATACCATTTACAACATATATTTTACTCATTTCCCCCCATTATAAACCCTCCTCATTTGTAAAAATCTGAATCTCCTCTTCCCATGGACCATCCATGCCAAGTTTGGTTTCATTTGATTGATGGATAAGATTAAAATGTGAAATAGTTAATGACAACGAACAACGGAGGAGGGACACCAAGCTATACTAGATTCTGAAACAGTCTTTGTATATGAAAAATCTGTGAAAATCACATAGTTTGCGCCATCAGATTTTCAATACAAATGTCTCACTCTCAGGGCGGTCTTAACGGCATAATAGACCCCAGGGCAAAGCAGTGCACTGAGGCTCCTACCTACACAACCACTCGCTGGAATAAAAATGTAAATGATCGATGAAATTAAACATATTTATTGTACTGGTACTTCCAATAAAATTAGTGTTTAAACATGAAAAAACATGCCATACAAAACACACAGATTATCATAGGGCCCCCGTGCAACTGGCCAGTGTGCCCATGCGTTAAGGTGGCACTGCTCACTCTTCCGCGACAGAAATGACAGTGGGAAATAAAGCTACAAAAAGTAGCTGGACCATGCATATTGGTAAAAGTCACAAAATACACATAAATATGAGATGTGGACACTATGGTACAAAATAAATTCTTAACATTTTATGGGAGGGGGCAGGTTGCTCAATGAGTTAGGTCGCTGGATCTAACAACTCGTACAAGCCTATCGCCAATATGGTGTGGGTTCGCACCCGGCTTTGTAAATTACAAAAAAGGGTGCACTCGACTCGCAGCCGCAAGTGATAAAGTTTACCAGTTGCTTGCCCATGGTCGGTGGTTCTCTCTGGGTACTCTGGCTTCCTCCACCACTAAAACTGGTCGCCATGATATAGCTGAAATATTGTTGAAAGTGGCATTAAAACACCAAAAATCAAATCAAATCTTAACATTTTATGTCTTACAGATCTAATAAGAAAACCAACCATTTGTTGACCCTCATTCCATTTGCAGACCAAGTCCAGAATACTTTTGACAAAATATAGCCATTCTGGCAGGTCTTAAAATGTGAGGGGAAAAGGTGACTATCAACAAATCGTATAAAACAAAACTTTTAATAGCACACAAAATCCTGTCTTTCTTTTTTTAATTAAAATAAAACTTTTTTTTTTTTATAAGTAAAATTTTCAATTTTGAGATCTACTGTTTAATAAAATGTATAAAATGATTCTATGTCCAATATTTATTCAACATTATTCAATTACATCTGTTTTCAACCTGAAAATAGACAACAAAATTGATAAATGTTTGCATCCTATATAATGTACACAATGTTCGACTTGTCTATTATATATGCACAGATTGTAAAACTGTATTATTTTTTGATTCTGTTGAATGGCTATAAGATACTCTAGTGATATGATATACAGAGTAGACATAATCCACAGTTTTATAGATAATTGGTAGGTTTATGGTGTTTAACACCACTTTCAACAATATTTCAGTTATATCATGAAGGCAAGTTTTATAGGTGAGGGAAACCAGAGTACCTGGAAAAAACCACCGACCTGCCGTAAGTCACTGACAAACTTTTATCACATAATGTTGTATCGAGTACACCTCGCCATGAATGTGGTTCGAACTCACAACTTTAGTGGTGATAGGCACTTATTGCACAGGTAGTTGTAAATCCAACTACCATACAATCACGACCACAACAGCCTCCTCGATGAGTAGATTTTCCTTATTATCTTTACAAATGGTAATATACAATTATAGCCTTTTGACGAGGTACTCCAATATCATCTAATCAGAACAATGTATTTATTGAATATGACATTCTGATTGGATATTTCTCCAGTGTGAGCATAACACTGGTACTCTTAATATTATGTTGTATTACATTAAAACACTCTTATGATCTAGCTAGTGTGGGAAGGGATTTATCTTTATATCATGTGGTCTGGTACATGACATGTGCCCTGTGTCCATCAAATAACAGTCAAAATCAGGAAAAGAAGTATCTTTGTTGTTGGTCAATGTTTATAACTCCTAAACCCAAAATTGATATTATAAATATAGTTTTGTAGTGTCCGTAGACAATTTCCCTTGTAGTATGGTCGTTGCTTTCGTTTTCGATCTTTGCATACCAAACATTCTTGTGTAGCGCATGCACTACACTTCCGCTAATTTGCATATGGTTGCAAACAAAGATGATGCAAGAAATCTTTTGAGCAGCTTACCTCGGACACAATGCGAATTAAGCAGGTAAGACACTTTATTCTTTTTTGTTGTACTAAAATGTTGCCATTTTTTCTAGTTCCCAAAAAAGTCCAAGTTTAAAACCCTCTTCAGACGTACTCTACCCCTTTTTTAATGCCCTTCCTTGTCGTCTGCAATATTGACCTTCCATTGAAACCGTGAAGTCATGTGATCAGACTGGCCAATAACATTATGTCTATTTTAAGAGAGGGTCTAAAGGAGTGGGTCCTTATGTTAGAAAATGTAAATCGTTGCTATTTTTGAAATAAAAAAACAGACTTAGAACTGAAGAGCACTGACTATACTATAGAAAATGTGGGCTAAATGTCCTTGTGATATATTTAGAAAATATGTAGTAAATAGTAATATGTAAAAAGTCACAACAAAATGAAGAAAAAAACATTAAAACATCTCCTCATGGTCCTCAACAGTTTGAACACACACCATTCAGAAATGCACTGTAAATAATCAAAAAAAAAAAAAAAAAAAAAAAAAAACCAGAAAAAATGTATAGTTATACTACAAATTGGTTAAATGTGGAAGCAAACAGAAATTATACACACAGGTGCTCCTTTAGAACTTCAACCTTATCAAATTTGGAACTCCTTTAGGGTGATCGAAAACACATGTCGGATATATTTTGACAACATCAATCACGAGGTCAGTGAACTATAAACAAAATAGATAAACACGTGTTTGAAACTGCATTTCAAGCATAAAAATTAATTTATAAGATATCAAAGTAAAGACTCGAAAAGGTCAATTAAAATTCTTTATTCTATGGAATATCTCAAAACATATTTTGATGTTAGGTGATCGAAAACCAGTGCCGCCACCATAATGAAAGTCAATTTGAAAAGTGATGACAGGATAGGAAACAAAATACTGTTGGGGTAACATACCCAATACATCACAGTATCATTTCAACTCAAAATAAAGTCAGCTAAGCAGTTTTCATTTTTTGCAAAATGTGACACAAAATCCCCACCTGATTGTGTCTTGGCAGTATGCAATCATTGCCTATCACCAATGAAGTTGTGCGTTTGAACCCTGTTCATGGCAAGGTGTACTTGATACAACATTATGTGATAAAGTTACCACGATATAACTGAAATATTGTTGAAAGTGGCGTTAAACACCATCAAACAAATACCAAAATTGACTTTGTAATAGAATGGCCTGAAGTTGATATAATTCATACACCCCCATTGACTTTGTATTGGAATAGCCTGAAGTTGATATAATTCATACACCCCCATTGACTTTGTATTGGAATAGCCTGAAGTTGATGCTAATTATTTATGATGGAAATATATACACTGTTTACTTGTTTGAAGAATTTGTGTATGTACAATTCTGGCAATTAATATTTTAAATTTACATGTACATGTAATTGACTGTTATGTTAAACAAGAATTTTTCTCCTATGTTACCAATTTGTGGCAGTTAAATTACAGATTGATGTGTGAAAATATTCATACGTAAAACAATATTACCCATATTTAATCTAAGTTGTTAAACATTACCTTCTTAAATATCCTTGGTCATGGTTATTAATTCTTTTTATCACCTGAAAAATAAATTCCTAAGTTTCATGATATAGACTCTAGGACTGTTTTTGGTATGCAATGATTATATGAAGACGAGTTTGAAGATATCAAAGGGGTAATCAGAATCTGTATATCGAAGAAGAACAGACAACACAATGGCCAAAAGAAAAAGTACTAAAGGACAAACAACGATCTACAAAACATACATACTAAGAGTAACACGAACCCCACTAAAATCCGAGGGTGAACTCAGGTGCTTCGGAAGGGTAAGCAGTTCCTGCTCCACTAGTGGCACCCGTTGTGTTAATCTAGTTTCAAACTCCGTAATAAGTCGTGAATGAGTTTGATTGATTGATTGATTTTTGGTGTTTAATGCCACTTTCAGCAATATTTCAGCTATATCATGGCGACCAGTTTTAGTGGTGGAGGAAGCCAGAGTACCCAGAGAGAACCACCGACCCTGGGCAAGCAACTGGTAAACTTTATCACTTGCGGCTGCGAGTTGAGTGCACCCTTTTTTGTAATTTACAAAGCCGGGTGCGAACCCACGCCGTATTGGTGATAGGCTTGTATGAGCTGTTAGATCCAGCGACCTAACTCATTGAGCCATCCGGGCCCCTCGTGAATGAGGAAAGGACCGGGAAGTGTTTGGAAAAGTGGTAATGAAATCCAAATTGTAATCAAATTCATAAAATTAAAGAGATCATTGAAATGCTGTCATGAAACACCTTGACATCACTTAATTTATGAACCAAGCAATTTCTAACGAAACCACAAAACGTGGGAATCAATTAATTCAATTCACTTAATACAATACACCATATCCGAGTTTCTGGATACAGAAAGGAATTTTAATGCAATACAAAAATAATGTCTACTGAGCTATCAAATTGGTCTACAACTTAACTAGAACACATCTTTTGATCTAAGCAGTTTTAATAGTAAAGCTGTCATTTAAGTTAACAGTTTATTTAAATGACCTCAGAGGAATTTCATTCACTAAGTAAGAACATATTGAAAATGCATGATAACGTTCAAGTCCTATGATTCTTACAAAAATTGTTGAATCAAAATGGTAGGATAATATGATCAACTACACATCACCACCAATCATCATATTAAATATGAAAGCTATCAGACCAATGACATCAGAGGAGTTGAATTCACAAAGTGAAGCGGGAAAGACGAACAGACAATCAAATAAACCAAAAATCTATATGCCCCCATACTATCGTGTGTGGCACATAAAAACAATGTGTTCAAACCTACAATCAAACTGAGATATAGTTTTCTCTATATAAATGCAAATGTTTTTTTTTAGTTAAGCATATCCTTAAAGTCAGTTTTTAAACAAGATCATTTGATCTTAACTTGAAACATAAAATGCCTGTACACTGTACATTAAAAACTTACCATAAAAAACTTTGGCAAAGAATTTATTTTTAACAGAATGTCCAACTAAATGAGAAGATTTGGGCTCTGGTAATACTTCTGTAATTATAAATAAACATGAGAATTATTTCAAACAAAATCTTATATGACAAAAGAGGGGTCGCTGTGGTCATATGGTAGTTGGATTTACAACTACCTGTGCAATCAGTGCCTATCACCATTAAAGTTGTGAATTCGAACCCCGAACATGGCGAGGTGTAATCACTATTGTGTGATAAAGTTTGTCAATGAATTGCTACAGGTCGGTGGTTTTCTCCGGTTTCCTCCAACAATAAAACTGAATGCCACGATATAACTGAAATATTGTTGAAAGTTGGGTTAAACACCATAATCCTAACCCTCAAACTTTATATGGGCAACCTAAATATTATAAAGGCATCACAAAAAAAAATAAAGTTCAACATCAGATTGTGGGTGCTAGTCTACTTTCATTATATTATAGTGTTGTTATTCAAAGATGTTTTCACACTGGAAGTTGTAGCAATTTAACTTTTTATAATTCTAAATCAACTTTAAATTAAAAATGTTGACATTTTAGGTAATCATGTAAAAGTCCATAATTGGCCTAATTGAAAATTCAGATTTTTTTTTCTGAATAGGAAATCATAAAAGAAACTCCAGTAGTTTGGTAGTAAGATTAAAATATGTAAGAAGAAAAATTAGAGAAGACCTCGTAAGTTTATAACTTGTGTCTGATCCATTGTCTGTATAGTTGCTCGACAATATGGAAGTTAATAACAGAGGGTCATGGAATGAAGACATAAATTTCAGGACCGTTTAAAAAGATGAGTAAAAAATGATACTCTTTGTCTTACTTGTTGTACAGACTTTATAGCCATCCCCGATCAATCCACCCACACAAACACAGCTAGGGACACCATTCTTTAAACTACAGACTGCCTTAGGGTGACACTTGACTCCAATAGAAGTATGTTGAAATTCTGGTCTATTATTGACCATTTTACACTGAACTGTCTCTGAGCAATCTTCTGTTGAATAGGATTTAAATAGCTAGAATGGAAATAATTTTATCATTTAGTTTAATTGTGACTTTTGATTGATGATATTTTCTATAAGAAATAACTACATGTATACAACTATTATTTAAGATCATTTTGCT
Organism: Gigantidas platifrons; assembly: GCA_002080005.1. Classification (NCBI taxonomy): domain Eukaryota; kingdom Metazoa; phylum Mollusca; class Bivalvia; order Mytilida; family Modiolidae; genus Gigantidas; species Gigantidas platifrons. The sequence continues at coordinate 571,604 of MJUT01056672.1, forward strand.
AAACGTTTTTCTGTTACATAATAACTGGTAATAATTCTAAAAATAATCGTTATCATTACATGTCCCCAAAAATATAAGTTTTTATTACATGCATTCTTTCTTTTTCAAAACGATGTGCCTGTTGTTTGCTTATTGTACAGCAGCGAACATGTCATGCATATTCTAGAGGATAATACGTTCAACAATATCTGAAAAATATACAGAAATGATGAAGGGATGGGACAAAAGGGGCAATGACAGGGAAAATATAGAGAGTTGGGTAGGGACCAAAAATTTAACCCTTTTGTAGCAGTTAAAAAAAAAATTGAAATCTACAAAATATTTCTTTACATGCAAGGAATGTGCACACTAAACATGTTACTCATGACGGTCCACGGTCATGCTTTCCGTATATAACCAGACAATATCCCCCTCCAATCAAATGGGCACCCCTATCTGCCACCTGAGGATGCAGTTGGCAGCCCTATGGGCACTAGTCAAATTATTCACTATGCAGAAAGTTGTAAACACACTATCATATGGTCACATTAACAGTAGAATACAACATCCAGTGGATGATAAGAAGCACAGGCTATCATATGGTCATAGAAACAGAAGACGAACAATCGAGCAGATGACAACACACACTTACAGGTATATAATGTCTGTCTGGACAATAACATCCACATTTACTGGCTGGCACACATTCATGTCCACTCCTGAAGTAGCCTGCATTACAGGTGCATCCCTCTGAGTAAGGTAGCCCTTCACAGGATGGAGATCTATCCATACAGCTAGCAGGACAGGCAGTCACTTCTGAGCTGTACACAGAATTTGCGATACAGTGAATAGCTGAAATATTATGCATGTGGTTTGTAGATTAAACAATGTTGGATCAAAAATATATATGATCTTTACTATTATTCATATGATCTTTACTATTATTCATAGGATCTTTACTATTATTCATAGGATCTTTACTATTATTCATAGGATCTTTACTATTATTCATATGATCTTTACTATTATTCATAGGATCTTTACTATTATTCATATGATCTTTACTATTATTCATAGGATCTTTACTATTATTCATATGATCTTTACTATTATTCATATGATCTTTACTATTATTCATAGGATCTTTACTATTATTCATATGATCTTTACTATTATTCATAGGATCTTTACTATTATTCATAGGATCTTTACTATTATTCAGCCTTAAAATCATGCATACTGCAACACCAAATTTTAGTGTTCATATATTTTTTTTAATTTACAGAATAATTTTTTATATAACCAAATTTTATGAAAACAATTTTTTGGATACAATACAAACTTGTATTTAACTGTCAACTTTGGGACAAAGGAAAAATACCTTCAATTGTATGAAAGATAAATAATTATTTTCAACTTGATATTTTTATTCATAGAACAATTTATATTAAGGAATAGTCAAATTGTTGCCATTTATATCAAAATCTGGTGCAAGTTGAGATTCCATAACCCAGTGGGGTCAAACAAAAGTAGGTAATCTAGGTAGATGATAAAAAATTGTCAGATTGTAGTGATGTTTAAATTATACGTTTCATTGTTTATTTGATATTTTCAATCAAGCTTGGTATAATAATCATTACAGTAAACTAATAAACGATTTCTTTGATAGAGGGTTGCTACAAACAATGAAGGTACTGAACCAAGAATTCCTGGTGGTCAAGTTGAAGTCATCATGAAGAGTAACATGACAGGTGTCACTGATGGGGCAGGATTTGTTTATCTTTCCAGAGCACCTGAGTTCACCC
>MJUT01056672.1:583407-604187 GCA_002080005.1 Gigantidas platifrons
TCTTTTGGCCATTGTGTTGTCTGTTCTTCTTTGATATACGGATTCTGTTTGCCCCTTTGGTATCTTTTGGCCATTGTATTGTCTGTTCTTCTTCGAATTTACAGATTCTGATTGTCCCTTTGGTATCTTAAAACTCTTCTTGATTAAATCAAGTATTTGGATAAACAACTCACGTTCACATTTTACATATGGTTTTCCATGGAAACCTGTATGACACATGCATTTCTCATTCACACAATGAGCATGTTCTACACAAAGTCTTCCTCCACAATAAGCTGAAACAATTTAAAAGAAGAACTTCTAAATATCAAGACAGAATTAAAACATCGATCTAAAAATACCTGTATATATTATGAGAAATCAAAGTTTGTAACATTATTACTGTCAGTGTGCCGTAATTAACACAATAGACCTTCATGAATACCTATTGCCTGATCAGTTTACCAAGCTGGTGACCAGATAGGAACATTAATATAGTTCCTATGGTTACTTCAGTTTGGCAATTGCTCAGCCAATCTTACAATTTAAAATCCCATCAGGACTTCAAATTGTAAGTTTGAGCAATAAAGAGTGAAATTCACCTCATCTTGTCTTCTTCAGTTTACTTGTTGATCAAGTGATAGAAACTGTGTGTATACAAAATACTTATTCATTATATAAGAGAGTTATTTTATTTTTGACTACTCACAAAGAATTGAAAAAAAAAAGTTTATCTTCAAAAACGGAATCACATAATTTCAAATTTATTTTCAAAGCACATAAATTTTACAATTGTACAATTTTGGTGAACAAATTGAAAATGAAGACTTTTTCTTCAAAATTTGTTTACAAATTATTAAATTTCTTTTGGAAATCTTTCAATTGTTCAAAATAAAGCCACAAAACTATCTCTTATTTTGGGGGGAATGATTTTTTTTCTTCTAATAAATCTTTTGTAAAGTATAAAATCAACATCTATTGAAAAGTACTGTCACCAGATTGGCTGGATAAAGTTGTACAATAGTTACAGAAGATAACCAAAGGTAGATACATGTACATGTATAACCTTTTTCAACTTTGACCTATTCCAATGACAATTTTACAGATTGAATTGTTAAACTGTAACATTTCCTGAGAAATTGCAAAACTGGAATTGAAAATCGGTCAATATGACTTCTACTGTTACCTGACAAATCTGATACAATACGTAATAATAAAAGTTGTATATAACAAGATATGATTATAATCTAACGATTATGAAGTCTCCCAAACCGGCCACTGACAACAGGTTTAAATGAACACTTTTCATTGTGACAAATTCTGAGCTTGATTTTTTGCAGTATTGTGGTGGCCATTTTGAACATGGAGACCGGTAGAAATTTTGCGATGTCGGGAATCAATTCCGGACATCATAATCTACCTACATATGAAATTTCGTTGAAATCGAACAATGCTGAATTTGTGCGGTATTGTGGTGGCCATTTTGAAAATGGCGACCGGTAGAAATTTTTCAATGTCGGGAATCTATTCGGGACATCATAATCTACCCACATATGAAATGTCGTTGAAATCGGACAATGTTGAATTTGTGCTGTATTGTGGTGGCCATTTTGAAAATGGTGACCGGTAGAAATCTTTCAATGTCGGGAATCAATTTGGGACATCATTTTCTTACACAGAGGATAAAGTAGTTCTCAATTTTCACGGGAAAAGATTTTTTTGTCTTACACCGCCCGGTGTAAGACAAGCTACACATGCTGTTACCCGCCAAAAATAATCGTCCCTCCAAGATTTTCCAGTATTATTTATAACTCTGCTTCTGATTTTTTGTTAATATTTTTTGTAGATGTGATTAAAATAAAATATGCTTTACAAAATATAATGGTACAGCCAAAGTCTAATCTATCTTTTAAAACTCAAGAATGTCGTGCCATTTGTTTACGTTTGCGTATGATTTTTTGTCAACAGTTATCGATTTCCTGTTCACTGAATCAATCAGCTGATCGAGTTATTGACGTCACAGTGAAATGATATAATTTCTAAAAACAATGTTTGTGTTGATTTGTTCGTTTAAAAACAAACGTCTTTACTATTGTTATATTTATTGTGATATGAAAATCCAATTTTAAATATTATTACAATTTGAAGCGTTCGTGATTTGGTGTTTCTTTCACATTGCATATTATTTCATTGATGGTTGTGATGCGGTCGTCTTCGAATATACACACTAGAAAAAAAAAATTCGGGGGGGATGTCTGTGTAAGAAAGGTAATCAAACATCGATGACAGGTCAAGATCGAGAAATCTCAGACACCCTCGGGTAAGATTTCAATCGTTCTCTGACTCGGGCAAGCCTCGTCAGAGAACGATTGAAATCTTACCCTTGGGTGTCTGAGATTTCTCGATCTTGACCTGTCACCAGTGTTAGATTCAATTAATCTACCCACATATCAAATTTTGATGATATTGGACAATGTTGAATTTTTGTGGTATTGTGGTGGCCATTTTGAAAATGGTGACCGGTAGAAATTTTGCAATGTCGGGAATAAATTCGGGACTTCGTTATCTACCCACATATCAAATTTTGATGATATCGGACAATGTTGAATTTTTACCGCCAATTTTTTATGCCCTGTTTTGGCAGCCATTTTGAAAATGGCAGACATCTTGAAAATTTTGAAATGCAGAATTGCTCCTCTAATGGTGACCTATCACTATGTCAAATTTTATGTCTCTATCATTATCCATTTAGAAGTTATCAACATTAATGCACGAAATTTCAACTTTCCCATAGGATTCTATAGTATCCCCCACCCCCTTTGAACCCCTCTAAATATGACTTTGACCCCCTTTACCACAAAGCTGAAAACTTTAGGGACCAACTAGAAACATATATCTATAACTCCGCCAAGTTTCATGAAATTCTGTCCAGTAGTTCCTGAGATCTGCCATGGACAAGTTCATGGTCCACGGAAAGAAAGGAGAAAGGAAAAAGGAGAAGGAGAAGGAGAATAATAATAATAATAATAAGAAACAGAGCAAAAACAATAAGTCTTCCAACGTTGTTTGGGAGACTTAATTACTATGTTTGATGTACTGTATTGTCTGATTATTTCCGAAATAAATATTGCTTAAATTAAAAGTTGATGGCGCTAATAGAGGCACAGTAGTAATTAGATAGAAACATACTAATAGAGGCACAGTAGTAATTAGATAGAAACATACTAATAGAGGCACAGTAGTAATTAGATAGAAACATACTTATAAAGACAACATAAAACATTTATCATGAAACATGCTAAAAAGAACTTCTACAGATTCTTCTTTTAAAGTTATTGTCTAAAATTAATGTCATGCTATACAGAGCAAACCATCTAGTTCTACTAGTGTTTAGTTAGATAGGTATATCTGTGATCTAAAACTACAATACTTGTACATGTTCACCAGAAAACATAAAAAGGCAAACAAAAAGAAGATGATTTTAATCTTCAAATATAACGTATATATTGCTTTTCCAAAAAAATGTTTCTTCAAGCATACATAAAGTGAATTATAATAAATTCTATAAAAAAATTTCGTGAAATGTGATTGATTTTAACTTACGATCGCAGCGATCATAACCATCTCCATAATAACCTTTCTGACATTTACACAGGAAGTTGTCACACTGAGCATTCTTACAGCAAACGTGACCATCACAAAACCCATCCGCTGAAACATACAAGATATCATTATAGTCACTGGAACAAAATGAAAAACAAAACATATCAGACCGTCAGAACAGCTCCTAGAATCTAACGTAGAAAAACAAAACATACCAGACCATCAGAACAGCTCCTAGAATCTAACGTAGAAAAACAAAACATATCAGACCGTCAGAACAGCTCCTAGAATCTAACGTAGAAAAACAAAACATACCAGACCGTGAGAACAGCTCCTAGAATCTAACGTAGAAAAACAAAACATACCAGACCGTGAGAACAGCTCCTAGAATCTAACGTAGAAAAACAAAACATACCAGACCATCAGAACAGCTCCTAGAATCTAACGTAGAAATCTTAGTAATAGAGGCCAAATCTATAATTCCAACACATTTATCCATAAAATTCAATAATATTTCCTATTCTTTTTCATTACTAATGGGGCAGTTGGCATAAATTGCCTGTACAGATCTTAAACCCCTTGGTGTTCAGGTCAATGTGCAATTGACATTCAGAAGAATTCTGAGGACATCCAAACAAATGCATCCACTTCCGGTAAAAAACTCCATGTTAATTCATCTGTGACATGCGAATAAAATTCGTTAGTTCATAATGATTAAAATGAAGGATCTATCACAGTGGAATTTAAGAATCACACAGAATGATCTATCCAATGCACGTAAGTTTGACACAATGTGGTAAGTAGTTTTCATTTCCCACCGTTTCAAGGATTGCTGCACTTGGTGACACAGAGATTAGATTTGACCATTGTGTTGAGCTTAAGTCATATATCTCCTAAGAATGACTTTCCGAATGATTTCTCTGAAATAACAAGATTATGTTTTCATGTTATCGTGTAGTAATATTAATACTAAATGACCTTTAATGAAATGTCTGACCTTCACATCTGTAATCACCATCACCATGGTGACCTTCTTGACATACACATCTGTTATGTAAGCACATGGCATTCTTTACACACTTCTTCCCATTACACAACGCTAAGATACAAATAATTTAAAAAAATTTAAAAAAACTTAATGCAAAAAATAATTTCAGGTATATTTGACAACCACTTCTATAAGAAAATTAACCAAATATTTTCAGTTTACTTCCTTATACACATAAAGGAATAATGGCCGACACAAATAGAATAAGATTCCTGTAGGATCTGCTTTATTTGATGATCCTATCATATTTAACATTTTGTATTAATTAGGTCAGCTATTCTGGACAAAGCATTCATCAAATATTTATTAAATACATATGAACAATAAGTTACTGTATTTATATCGTACCAAGCTTAACGTTTTAACACACATTTCCCAAAATTTGTCATAACAATGTTCTGAAATCTATATGAAAACTAACCATGACATTTTTTGTACCCATTACCAGTATATCCTGCCTTACATTTACATCTATAGTCAACACATTCAGTATTTTCTGCACAGGTTTTATTACCACAAAACTTCTTCACTAAAACAGAATATAAAGTTTTTTTTATAAGACTTCTTGTGAATTTCAATAACTTTTCATTCTTTTAAGGGGAATTAGGTACTAATAATTATATTTGTGTCGTGTCAATTTTATTAATGATTCAGGTTGTCAATGGGGATGGGTGGTTGAAGATTCTTTTCTGTATTTTCTTGAATGCTGTAATAACCCATTTAAAACGAGTTTGGACTTTGCAACTTTTCAGAGATGACGACTTATCTGACGAGTTAAACTTTACAGTCCAACTGTACATGAAACAAACAAAAGGTTTTAACACCCCCTGATCACAATTCAAATATTCAATTTTTTCCTTTCCTTCATTTCCTACAACTTACCAGACATATTTATGTACGATCAACTCTTTTTACAGTGCTACTATATTTCAAACCTAGACATTATATCTAATTTCAATTAGCATTATGTGTATTTAATATGTATTTAATATATGTTGTATGTATACTGTGATGTATGCATTTAGTGAAGAGGATTTTTTTAAGTTGATATAACTTGTGTACAATTCATTTGTTAAGGTATGTAGGAATAAAATAAGTTTAATCTATCTTCTGTCAGTGACCTTACACTTGAAAAGTGAATGCTCAACTGGATACAACTACATAGTGAATGCTCAACTCGAGATACAACTATATACCGAATGCTCAACTGGATACAGGAGGGGCTGTTGTTGACGTGATTGTATGGTAATTGGATTTTCAACTATCTATGTAATCAGTGCCTATCACCACTAATGTTGTGAGTTTAAATCCTACTCATGGCGAGGTGTACTCAATACAACATATTGTGATATAGTTTGGCAGTGATTTGCGACAGGTCAGTGTTTTTTTCCAGGTACTCCGGTTTCCTCCACCAATAAAACTGACCGCCACGATATAACTGAAATATTGTTGAAAGTGGTGTTAAACACCCTAACCCTAACCCACCTTATATATTCCAAAAATCGTTAGCTGAAACAATTTCAATCACTCTTTAAATCTTTTAAATCAGCAACTATTTAATACAGCTTAATCAGAAAACAATACATCAACTAAAATAAACAAAAATGCCTTACATTCACAAAATTTAAAAGGGTTTCCATGGTAACCTTCTTGGCATGTACAACATCCATCCATACACAAAGCATATTTTGCACAAATTTTACCACTGCATAAAGCTGTAAAAGAAAACCACCATTTTGTTGTTACTTTATCTCTATACTAAGAGTGATAGTTCTAACTTATTATAAACTATCCCGCTTTATAATTCATAGACTCTAAGCTTTTCTGAAGTGACAACACAGTAGCTTTATATAACTTATATGACTTTTACATAACATTACCCTTCCTTAGATTTACTTTAAGTTTTTACTGTAAGATTTCCAGCATGGTAAAAAAATTATCTTAAATTATCTGAGATATAGTTAAAAAATATGGTTTATAATGTTAAGAATCCTTTTTTCTGTCCAGTTGAAATGACTGTGATCACTTTCCGTGGTAATCTGAGTAAAAATGATATCTTTTAATTGTTCCCTCTTTTCTGATATGTACCTCATTAAGTTTTAACAAAGCTCTGTTATATTCAGGTGATCTTTTATGATAAAATCAGAGCTGACCAATCTGGTGATGTGTTACTTCAAGAACATTTTATTTCATGACTGGGTACTATACTGGTGAATTAGAATCTCGTTCATGGGGAGGTGTACTCGATACAACATTATGTGAGAAAGTTTGTCAATCACTTGTGACAGATTGGTGGTTTTCTCCAGGTACTCTGGTTTCCTCCACCAATAAAACTGACCGCCTAAATATAACTGAAATATTGTTGAAAGTGGCATTAACCACCATAACCATAACCCTTATTTTAGCATTTAAATCTTAAAGTTGTACATTTTATCCAGTGAGGGGGCGTTCTGATCATTATAGTATGATAGTTTGATTTACAACTATCTATGAAATCAGTGCCTATCACCATTGAAGTGAGTTTCAATACCGCTCATGGTGAGGTGTACTCATTATAATATCATTTGATAAAGTTTGTCCGTGACTTGCGGCAGGTTGGTGGTTTTCTCTGGGTACTCCGGTTTCCTCCACCAATTAAAGTGACGGCACCAATATAACTGAAATATTGTTGAAAGTGGCATTAACCACCATAACCATAACCCTTATTTTAGCATTTAAATCTTAAAGTTGTACATTTTATCCAGTGAGGGGGTGTTCTGATCATTATACAGATCCTGGATCGTTTAACATAACAGATATTTCGTATCGTTTGCGTTTTTCATTCGTTTCGTTTGCGTGCATCGTTCGTTCGTTTTTCGTTCGTTTGCGTTTCGTGCGTGTGATTTGTTCGTTCGTTTCGTGTATCGTTCGCCAGTTTAATTAGACGAACACACGAAATGAAATACGAACGAACGATACACGATACAAACGCACGCTTCACCAGATCACGTGACACTTATAAATAAACAATCGTACTATTACTGAATTTTTTTTAATTAAAGTGTAAGCAAAATTTTACATATACAAACATGAATTTCCTTATTTACATGTACCAGTAATTTTGTACAATAAGGGAAAACATATTTAATAAATGCATTTTTTCTATAATTTACTCTAGGACAAATAAGCAAGAAATCATCTACATGTATGTAAACAAACGCCTCTGGCAGTTTCACCTGGGAAATACATGCACTGCAGGTGTGAAATGTCAACTCTTACATTTGTAAATTTCATTCTAATTAACAATTATATGACCTTTTGAAGCCACACACCTCTCGGACAGCTTAACCGAGAAAATAACTGATACACCTATGTCTGGTTGGAATTGTCAATTCAGAATCCGAATAATTATAAATATAAATTCTGCATACTTATATAATTATATAAATATAAATTCTGTATAATTAAATAATTAAATAAATATAAATTCTGTATAATTATATAAATAGAAAGTCATATTTGGAAGTCAAATATATGAGATTTAAAATTTAATCATAAATATAATTATTAAACACATTGGTAATATAAACTATTTAATATATATTGTATTATCCTATTACTTTACCAACTAATTTATCATTTATATATATAACTTGCTTATAAAATATAGATAACAGAAGTTAATCACATCAATTTGCACAAAAGTCATTCAAATAATAACACGATACTATTCGTGTATCGTGCATTCGTTTCGTGAATCGTTGTATGTTTCGTGTTTCATGTATCGTGCGTTCGTTTCGTGTATCGTGCATTTGTTTCGTGTATCGTGCGTTCGTTTCGTGTATCGTGCGTTCGCTTCGTATATCGTGGTTTTTCGTGTCGTTCGTGTGAAGCGTTCGTTCGTTTCGTTTGCATTTTCGTTTGTTTGCATTTCGTGCGTATTGTAAACTTGTACGATCCAGGGTCTGTAGTATGATAGTTTGATTTACAACTATCTATGAAATCAATGCCTATCACCATTGAAGTGAGTTTCAATACCGCTCATGGTGAGGTGTACTCGTTATAATATCATTTGATAAAGTTAGTCCGTGACTTGCGGCAGTTTGGTGGTTTCCTCCACCAATAAAAGTGACGGCGCCAATATAACTGAAATATTGTTGAAAGTGGCATTAAACACCATAACCCTAACCCCTCTTTTCCATTAATCTTTACTGTTATTACTGTCTGTGATAAATAGAATTGCTGAATTAATTGTTAAATCATAGAGATTGATGTTAATTGATTCAATGCCAGGATGTATTTCCAATACTCTGGAAAATTTAACTGTATTGGCGAAATCACTGAAGATTTGATCTTTAATATAATAAAGTAAAAAATACCTACGTTCACAACAAGTATAGCCGTGTCCATGGTAACCCTCTTTGCATTGACAAACAAAGTTGATACAGTCTGCATTAGCAGCACATGTCTTACTATCACAATACTTGTCATCTATAAATATATGTTATTGTTATATTGTTTATTGTTACATGTTTGACTCTGAATATGAAAAGCTCACCATTAGTTGTCTAAATTTTGGTACTGGTTTTGGAACAGAAATAAGTAAAGAAGATTTAAGATTTTTTTTTACAAAGTAGAATAACAAATTATGCATGATTTTTAGATGTTCAAAATTGGGATAAAACAACTGTGAGTACCATCAACAGCATGCAATGACAAAAATTACTAAGTTCCACACATAATTTTTTTTTCTTTTTTTTTCAAATCTGTCCAAAATAAGAAGTGCAAAGTATGCCTAACATAAGCATTAGACGTTTAAATTCGATTTTAAATTGTCAACAATTTACAATTTTTTAAGCTATATATATATCCAAAAAGATAAAAACTTATAGATTAAGTTGGCCCAGTAATCTAGAGATGATTTAAATATAACAATCTGATACCTGAATGATAGATGCTAGCTAATCAAACAGACCCAAAATCAGGACCTGAGAACAAAAAGTACCAACTGACTACAGATTTTATGTATTGATTATAGCTCTGGAGATAAAATGATTTTCTCTTTTAAACTTATGAACATATACGAACCTTCACATCTATGAATTCCATCACCATGGTAACCTGTACGACATGTACACTGTCCTCTGTAGCAGAAGGCATTGTCATGACATTTCTGTCCATTACATAATTCTGGAAAAAGACATAGATGGAATTTCGACAATCATCTTATATATTTTTTTTGTAGTATAAAGGGGTAATATTTTCATAAAAAAACACATTGGTGGTCTAATGATAAGCATGCTTGCGTCGAAAGTAGTAGATGATGGGTTTGAGCCAAACTAAAGACTAGAGAATTGGTAATTGCTGCTTTTCCGCTAAGCAGGTAGCATTAAGGAGTAAGAACAAAGACTGGTAGGCTTGGAATCAGGATAATGTGTTAAAATGGAGTCTACTCACAGACTGTTGTTTCAGTGAGCTAGCCACCATAAAAATCCAACAGAGCATGTTGGTCTAGTACAAAGTGCACATCATTTCATTGAATGGTAACTTGTTCCATCCATGATATAGCTGAAAAATTGCTCACTTGGCACTAAACAACAATCACTCACTCACTCATATAAACAATAGCTATCATATATATTTATATGATCTACTAGTATATCAATACAGTGTGCAAAATCAACATGTGCCAACAATTTGCAAAAAGTAAAATGACAATAGATTAAGCAAGACCAAAGACTACAATTTCTGTAATATTTATCAGAATGAATGATACCAGTTTATATGACATCACAGATACTTTTTCCAAAAATATATTTTACTTTGTAAGGGGCCATTGTGGTCGTGATGTCAGTTGGATTTATAACAACCTGTGCAATCAGTGCTTATCACCACTAAAGTTGTGAGTTTGAATCCCGCTGATGGCGAGGTGTACACGATACAACATTATGTGATAAAGTTTGTCAGTGACTTGAGGCAGGTCGGTAGTTTTCTCTGAGTACTCTGGTTATAAATCCTCCACCAATAAAACTGGCTGCCAAGATATAACTGAAATATTGTTGAAAGTGACACTAATCAGCATAAAACTAACCCCCCTAACACCCCTACCTTGTATTAAAATCATAACTTATAACAGAGCTGTTGAAAATGTTTCAAAAATTGAGGACAAAGTGATACCTATATGCTCCAATGAAATTGTTCCGGGAACATGGAACGATGGTACTATATTGTAATACTTGCCAGGTAATCATTGATTTTAATGTCTAAAACTGAATTATGCTGCCAATAGGTTGTCATAATAACATATATTTGTGACAGTAAAATCACTGACTTACATAAAATTTGCGAATTCATCAAATACTATACGAGGGGATATAGAAAACATACAGGCAAGATGAACCTCTTATTCAATATATCAAAATATCTACATATATATTGTATTACCATCACATTTATGATAACCGTCCCCCTACATATATATTTTATTACCATCACATTAATGATAACCGTCCCCCTACATATATATTTTATTACCATCACATTTATGATAACCGTCCCCCTACATATATATTTTATTACCATCACATTTATGATAACCGTCCCCCTACATATATATTTTTATTACCATCACATTTATGATAACCATCCCCATACATATATATTTTATTACCATCACATTTATGATAACCATCCCCCTACATATATATTTTATTACCATCACATTTATGATAACCGTCCCCCTACATATATATTGTATTACCATCACATTTATGATAACCGTCCCCCTACATATATATTTTATTACCATCACATTTATGATAACCATTCCCCTACATATATATTGTATTACCATCACATTTATGATAACCGTCCCCCTACATATATATTGTATTACCATCACATTTATGATAACCATCCCCAGTATAACCAGTCATACACACACATGTAAAGTTGTCACACCTGGCATTACTGGTACATATCTTCCCTCTACAGATACCATCAGCTGCAATAAACACCAACAGAGTGTTGACACAATAATATGTATGTTGCGACCGACAAATTTCTTCCCTAAATAAACATCTATACAATATGCATGTCATCACTGACAAATTTCTGCTTCATTTAAATTTATACTGTTTTAAGATCAATCTTAGTATGATCGTCGATGTAATTTTTACCCTCTTGATCTTACCCACCTGAGACATTCCAATACAGTGTCCCCCTCTTATAAGACCACACCATCTGTAAAGAAAAAATGGCCTTACAAGAGGGGAGGTTTCTCTCTAGAGGGGACAATTTAGTGGTATTTTACTATCTCAGTCCATCTGATATCTGGCCTGATAATGGGGTGGCCTTTGGTGGTAGTGGTCATATACATTGTGTAAGAGGAGGACTACTTTATTACCATTCACCTAAACTATGAAATACAACAAATCCAATAATAGATTTGATAGAAACATTTATTGGAGTTGTCAAAAGGACGAATTACATTAGGCAGTGAAACATGTCGACCTAAAGTATAAACTGGTGACAATGATGAGTATCGTTGTCTTTCTTAAGAGATATTAACATGGGTATTTAATACAACCAGATCAGTTCTCATGGTATGTCACTCTTGTTGCTCTACCTTAAGTTATCAATCAGTTCTCATGGTATGTCACTCTTGTTGCTCTACCTTAAGTTATCAATCAGTTCTCATGGTATATCACTCTTGTTGCTCTACCTTAAGTTATCAATCAGTTCTCATGGTATGTCACTCTTGTTGCTCTACCTTAAGTCAGGGGTGTGGAATTACCATGCCCGACTCGTCCGACTCGTACATAGAACCTGCCGGACAAGTAGATTTTCCTGACTAGCTTGTCCGGGGACAAGTAAAAATCAACAAATAAAAATAATTTCTAATTTAAGTACTCCGGGAAGACAATTCCTCAAATGATATTATATCGTAAATATTGACGGTTATAGATAATGTTGGCTTTTTTTATTGGAAACGATCACATCAGTGGTGTTCCGAAAGCAGCTAAAAATAATCAGAATTGTACAAGTTCTAAGTTGAGTATTACGACCCGATTGCAATGATAATTGTACTGCATTTACCTAACGATAACCGGGACCGTGTAACAGGTTTTTACTGGAGTTCCGAATGTGACGTTTCCTTGCTTGTCCATAGCTTTTCATAAGCAAACAGGGCCTTACATCCGTGAATGTATAATACAAATCGGGTTGCAGTCGTTACAATGGACAAATATTTGATAATAAAAAAAAATTCTGGGAATGATTCTGGCCACAATGAACATCATGAGAAGGTTAAATGCAAAACTCTAGCAGAAAAGGACGCAAAATGAAAATGTGAGGAAAAACACCCAAGTGGCTAGCCGATTTCTCATGTTTACTGCTGGATTCTGATGGTGTCTCATATTGAAATATCTGCAGAATATACTCTGATTTTTCTGACAAGAAATCATTAATGTTTATTGGCAAAATCGTGGACAGAATGGATACCTATCTTCCCATCAGTCATCTGCAAAGTATGAAGACACCACTAAAACTAAATACTTAGTACATGTACATGACTGTTTTGATTGATAAATCCATTGTCAAGGTTAATCAAAATGAACTTCATTGATATGAGATTTTTTTTCAACACAGCTTATTGAAGTTATTCTGTATCTAAAAACAACCAGCTATTATCTGACTGCATATTCCTATCTGAAATCCAAATTTAAATGGCCTTCATTTGGGCAGTTATCACTTAGGCAGGGAATGTTTNTGTTAACTTTATTAAAACTATATTTCAAATTTTATGCAATGATGTAATAGACAATATAAACAAGTTCAATTTAGCAACTGTGTTTATAAGTATCAAATGTTTGTACAATAAACAGGACAAGTAGGATTTTGTCCGGACAAGTAACTTTTTTCAGATGACTTGTCCGAGGACAAGTAGAACATTTCAGTATTTCCACACCCCTGCTTAAGTTATCAATCAGTTCTCATGGTATGTCACTCTTGTTGCTCTACCTTAAGTTATCAATCAGTTCTCATGGTATGTCACTCTTGTTGCTCTACCTTAAGTTATCAATCAGTTCTCATGGTATATCACTCTTGTTGCTCTACCTTAAGTTATCAATCAGTTCTCATGGTATATCACTCTTGTTGCTCTACCTTAAGTTATCAATTACAGGTGTTGCTTCACTTACTAACTTTTAGTTTATTAGAGTCAATTAATAGATGGCTGTGCTCATATCATGTATTATGTCTCGGGCGAGGGGTATTGGGTGTCAAAAAGCTGTATTTTGACCCTCAGACCAATACAGCCTCCTCTCGATCCAATACAACTAACATAGGACATAAAACATGACCAATATATAAAAATACCCATTTAATAATACAATAGCATTAATACACACATTGGACACTACAGGAACACATAAATACCTTCACACATATAAGTGCCATCTCCATGGTAACCAGTAACACATTCACAGTGATCTCTCACACATGTGGAATGATCTACACATTTATGGTGTCCACACAGTGCTATAAAAGACAACATATTATGATTATTTAGATATTTAATACAAATTAGATTTCATACAAATATTATCATTATAGTATTCTTATAGTATTACCATTATAGTATTCTTATAGTATTACCATTATAGTATTCTTATAGTATTATCATTATAGTATTCTTATAGTATTATCATTATAGTATTCTTATAGTATTACATTTGTACCATTATAGTATTCTTATAGTATTCTTACAGTATTACATTTGTACCATTATAGTATTCTTATAGTATTACCATTATAGTATTCTTTAAATATTGAAATTTTCACTTATTTTGTGATCATGAAATATGCATAACAAATTTCCCATGCAAACAGATAAAAGAACAAAAATTAAATAAACTTGAATTATCATAAAGTTTACTGTGAAGGAATGATCTTTAAATGAAAAATTAAATTGTGCAAATCTTCATAACACATGTCAAAATTGTCAGAGGAAGAGACTGAAAATGGTTTCTTAAAATCATAAGGGTTTGTTTGAAATTTAATAGAAATGTATAAAAACAGCATGAGAGAGTATATCTACATATACTAAGAATGTTTCACAAATATATTTCAGTTGGTTAAAAATTAAGACTGACAATGTTGCAGCAAAGTACCTTCAGTATTGACAGTATTGTACCTGAGTATTTTCATTACTGACAACACTCTAAAAACTGACGGTGTTGTAGCAAAGTATTTTCATTACTGAGTGTTTTAGCAAAGTACCTTTGTTACTGAGCATTTAGCAAAGTACTTTCATTACTGACAACATTCTACTTACTGACAGTATTGTAGCAAAGTACTTTCATTACTGACAACACTTTAATTACTGACAGTGTTGTAGAAAAGTATTCATTACTGACAACTTTAATTACTGACAGTGTTGTAGAAAAGTACTTTCATTACTGACAACACTTTAATTACTGACAGTCTTGTAGAAAAGTACTTTCATTACTGACAACACTTTAATTACTGACCGTGTTGTAGAAAAGTACTTTCATTACTGACAATACTTTAATTACTGACAGTGTTGTAGAAAAGTACTTTCATTACTGACAACACTTTAATTACTGACAGTGTTGTAGAAAAGTACTTTCATTACTGACAATACTTTAATTATTGACAGTGTTGTAGAAAAGTACTTTCATTACTGACAACACTTTAATTACTGACAGTCTTGTAGAAAAGTACTTTCATTACTGACAGTGTTGTAGAAAAGTACTTTCATTACTGACATTTTAATTACTGACAGTGTTGTAGAAAAGTACTTTCATTATTGACAACACTTTAATTACAGTGTTGCAGCAAAGTAACAGTTTTAAGTAAACACAGATATATAATATTAAATCATTACTTACCAACACAGTTACTGTACCCATCTCCTGTGAAGCCATATTTACAATGACATTTAAAGTCTATACATTCTGCATTAAAATGACAAGTTTTACCCCCACACTGTGTCAATGCTGTAAAACAAGACAATTCTACATTGTATATAAATACAAAATCAATTTAAAATCTCGCTGGTTTTGATCAATCAGAAGTGTTCTAATGAAATTAGAATAATATTTATAATTCTAATGCAACTTTTATGTAAGGCGTGTTTTTATTGAATACTGCTTTTTTGGACAATCCACAGGTGACATGTTGAAACTCATGCGTTCTACTTTGAAAGAGTCACCATATTGAAATTTTGTAATCCATGTCTAATTATTGCCGCATGATTGAATAAAAAAACACCACCTACCTCTAAAAACCTTGTTTTCTTTGTCTTAACATTCATCAATAACAAGATGAACTGTGAGCTAATGCTCACTTATGATACCCCCCGCATATATGTTCAGTGTGTATAAAAACCAACTAAGTCGGCAAACAGGAAGTAGGAATCTGACGGGTCCAAAAATGCTTCCCACAATATGGAGAGGGGGTATAATTATTATTCTGTATGTAGAATGTTTCAGGACTCAAAAAGAAATATTTCTTTATAATGCATTAGAAAAGGAAACACAGTTTTGTATTTGAGGAGATGAAGATTTGTCTTGTAGGGCTCTCTGATTCACATCACCAATAAAGCTGCATTTGTCACCATCAAATCCCCAATCGATGACAGCAACTCTTCAAATACAATATTGTTATACCTTAAATTGAACAAAATGAGCAAAATAAAATAAATCATAGCATACTTACGCTCACAGAGTATGAACCCATTGCCATGGTAACCATGGATACATTCACATTTATCATTGTGACATATGGAGAATGGTTTACATGGATTCCCACCACATAAGGCTGAAATATACAATGATTTTGTCAACTGTAAATAAAGGTGGAGCAGGAACTACTTACCTTCTGGAATGCCTGATTTCAGCCCCGGTTTTTGGTGAGGTTCATGTCATTTTTAGTTTTATATAGATGTTTTGTAATTGTTGTTTGTCCTTTTGTACTTTTTGTATTTTATATCATAGTGCTAGCTCATTGAAACAACAGTCATGTCAGTTTCACTCAGACATATTATCCTGATTTCGAGGCAACCAGTCTTTGTTCTTACTCCTTAAGGTTGAGATCCATAATAAAAAGCCTTGCAAAATGATTAAAATTAATATTAAATTGTCAAAAGTTGAGTACTTGTGATCTATATTAAATTTCAGTATGGATTATCAAGGTTAAAAGTATAAAATCTTTCCTGATAGAAGATACTGTCTCATAAACAAATTATTACTGACCTTTGCACCCACAATAACCATCTCCATAGTAACCAGATCTACATTTACATTTATAATTGGAACACTCTGCATGTTCAGCACACCTCTGTTCATTACATATACCTAACACTGAAATTAAAATAATTAACATAATACTGGAAATCCATTGTCACATGGGGCCGTCGTGGTCATATGGTACTTGGATTTACAACTACATGTGCAATCAGTGCCGATCACCACTAAAGTTGTGAGTTTGATTGATTGATTGATTGATTAATGTTTAACATCCAGCGAGCAATTTTTCAGCTATATTCAGGACTGAGTTTGAACCCCATTCATGGCAAAGTGTACTCGATACAACATTATGTGATAAAGTTTGTCAGTGACTTGCGACAGATCAGTGGTTTTCTCAGGGTACTCCAGTTTCCTCCACCAATAAAACCGACCGCCACGATATAACTGAAATAGTGTTGAAAGTGGAGTAAGCACCATGAAGCAAAAAAAACATTGTCACATGATCTACTTTCACATTTGTATTCAGACTTTTTATCATGTTAAATAAATCTTTGTCCATTGTATATATACCAAATTACAGTAAATGAACATTAAAGGTGTAACAACCTCCATAATAACGATATCTTTATACGTGTACCGGTATTTACATTTGTAGATGGAACACTCAGCCTGTTTGGTCTAACTTTGTACATATACCCAACACATACAAAACCTTTTTTTACTTGCTAAAATCAACAATATGCTCTGTGAAGAATAAAACTAGAACTGTGAGTGAACTCACTGAGTGATACCCCCCGCTTGCAGTTTAGTAGGAGTTGCACTTCCAAGGTACATGCCCCCTCCCCTTTTTCGTGAAAGTATAAGTTAAATTATCTCCCCTTTTGAATTTTGGAAAGCAACCATATTCCTTCAAACACATCTGCAGGTAGTGTACTACAAGTGTGTAAATTTTCATAAAAATCCAATCAGCCGCTTAGTAGGAGTTGCGCTGACAAGGTACATGCCCCCCCCCCCTTTTTCGTGAAAGTATAAGTTGAATTATCTCCCCTTCCAAATTTTGGACAGCGACCATATCATGCACATCTGCAGGTAGTGTACTACAACTGTATAAAGTTTCACAAAAATCCAATAAGCCATTTAGGAGGAGTTGTGCTTACAAGGTACACGGACGGACGGACAGGGTGATTCCTACATACCCCCCCAAACTTTGTTTGCGAGGGGTATAATGATTGTTGTCTATAAAATTTGTACTGAGATCAAATAAAACCACTGAGTGAGTGAGGGAATAATTGTTGTAATCATAATTAAAACTAAGGTTCTCCTCAATCAGGCATATGTGGACTTAGCCGATTTTGGCTACTGTGTTTAGGACCTTCGGTTTTCGTGCTCCAAAATACTTTCAAAATTTATTGGCTTTCCAATCAAGCTTTCGACTATCTGAACTTAGCCAATTTTGGCTATTGTCTTTAGAACCTTTGGGTTCATGCTCCAAAATACTTTCAAATTATTTGATTTTCCAAGCATTTAAATATGAGTGTCACCTGATGAAGGTTATTCCAGAAACACGTCATGCACACTAAATTAGATTTCTACGTTTTAATTGTTTTAATGCCATCTGACCAATTTTTCAAGAACAAGATACAGCTTCTTTTTGAATAGATGATGATGTTTAAAGTGTTAGCTCACTGAAACGACAGCCCACAGGTATAGACAGATTGCTCCACTCAGGACACATTATCCCTTCTTTGAAACAACAAGTTTTCGGTCTCACACCTATATGATGCTAGACAACTGACAAATATTACATTTTATCGCTATTTTGTTTATTTTCCCTTTGATGTTTAAAACCGATATATTTCATATCACGTAAGCCCATGAGATGATTCCAATTATCGCTAATCGCTAAGCGTAGTCAAGGACGCACGTAGTAGTATCTTGTTTTCTAATATGACGCTATAATGACGTCACATTACTAAATTCTTGATAATTAAGTGATTAACGATATAAAATATTAATTGTGTTTAAAAAAAATGTCAGTATCTCAACAAAAATTATCTAATTATGAATACAAAATAGCGATAAAATAATTAAATATGTTCTTTAAAACTCGAGGACGTTTCTCAGTCATCTCTCATCTCAGGGCTTAGCCCTTCGATGAGAGATGACTGAGAAAAGTCCTCTCGTTTTAAAAAACATCTTTAATCACTTATTATCAGTAAATTGGACATTTTTCCTTTCTGACTCTGATACTGGTAAATATTGGTCAGTGTAACTTCACATCAAGATGTTTAATACCGATAAAAACAATAAAGTCCATATTGAAGGTTTCAACATGCTCATCTTATGCTCAACATGCTCATCTCATGCTCAACATGCTCATCTTATGCTCAACATGCTCATCTTATGCTCAACATGCTCATCTAATGCTCATCTTATGCTCAACATACTCATCTTATGCTCAACATGCTCATCTTATGCTCAACATGCTCATCTTATGCTCAACATACTCATCGTATGCTCAACATGCTCATCTTATGCTAAACATGCTCATCTTATGCTCAACATGCTCATCTAATGCTCATCTTATGCTCAACATGCTCATCTAATGCTCAACATGCTCATTTTATGCTCAACATGCTCAACATGCTCATCTCATGCGATAATGTCTGTCTGAACCTTCAAAACTGCTGCTATTCAATATGCATCATAAATATTGAAATGAATATTTCTATAATAGATAATCCAATTTAAATTCAAGGTTATGTGTCTACGTTAATAAAATTTGTTCACGTCACGATATAGCTGAAATATTGCTTAAGTTGGCATTAAGCACCAATTAATCAATCAATCAATTAAATTCAAGGATAAATTTGATACTGACTGACATTATAGTGTTATTATCCATACTGTGTTGTCTACTTAAGAACAAATTGTTCAAAATATTGTATCTAACACATGAGAAATTTAAATCATACAAAAACTTACGTTCACATTTATAATATCCGTCTCCATGGTAACCTTGTTTACATAAACATTTTCCTTTAATACAGTTTGCATTATCCACACATTTTTTGTTGTTGCAATAAGCTGAAAATGACAGAAAAACAAAAACATACTGAAAAACATATTGAATTATGAAATAATATGAAATCACCTTAATATCATATCATTACATATAGTGGTAGTATGAAGTATTCGAGTTCGAACCCCACTCAGGTGAGGTGTTTCGATACAACATTATGTTATAAAGTTTATCAGTGACTTCTGGCAGATCAGTGGTAGTTTCTGGGTACTCTGGTTTCCTCCACCATCCATCAATAAAACTGACCACCACAATATAACTGAAAACTAGAAAATTGAATGCCCCCGTCTTAACCTTATCCACCTCACCCCAATTCCAATTTACTACCTTAACTTTTGGCTTGGTTCTGAGGAATGTGTAGGTATAATGCAAAGAAAACGTCTTGGGGAGCCAAAATGGATTTTCAATATAACTGAATTTGAAGGAATGGTATATTATTCATCGGATATGATGTAGAAAACTTATGTATAGACTTTAAAAGGGGTTTGTGTCTGCAAGACACATACAATGCCCCCGCGGTTATAATTGCAAAAGGGTAAACCAATGTTTTGCTTATTCAGCATCAAGCAGAAATGACTGAAATAAATGAATCTGTACCTAACAATGTGATGTTCGATTGATTAATTGAATGGGGTTTAACGCCATTTTCAGCAGTATTTCAGCCATATCGTGGCGGTCAGTTTTAGTGGTGGAGGAAGCCGGAGTGCCCGGAGGGAGCCGCAAGTATAAGGAGTGTTGTTTACACGCTAACAGGTTTCAGTGGCTAAGTTCATATAAGCATAATTTTGTAAAAAATTGTTGAAAATCAAAATCCATA
>MJUT01056672.1:604293-641894 GCA_002080005.1 Gigantidas platifrons
AAATCTGTCCAAGTTCATGCATCCATAATTTTGTAAAAAATTGTTGAAAGTCAAAATCCATACAATATGCACACCTTCAGTGTAAGTACTAACTGTCTACAAAATATAAAATGTCTAGCTCAAAAACTGCAGCAGGAGTTAGCCGGACAAACCATATATCCTATATGGGAGCATAAATGAAAAGTCCAACTACCTGTCATTTTGAGAATATTTGATGAAAACCAAATCATGTGGACATGCACACCTCCATGATGTGTATAAACATCCTACAAAATATTAAAGCTGTAGCTCCAAAACTGTAGGAGGAGATAGCCGGACAAACCATGTATTTATATCCGGATGGACGAACAAAATGACCAAGTCCAACTACCTGTCATTTCGAGAATATTTGATGAAAATCAAAATCCTGTGCACACGCACACCTCCATTATGTGTATAAACATCCTACAAAATATTAACGTTGTAGCTCCAAAACTGTAGGAGGAGTTAGCGGGACAAACCATGTTCCCTTTATGCAGCTATTACGAACAAAATGACCAAGTCCAACTACCTGTCATTTTGAGAATATTTGATGAAAATCAAAATCCTGTGCACATGCACACCTCCAATATGTGTATAAACATCCTACAAAATATTAAAGCTGTAGCTCCAAAACTGTAGGAGGAGTTAGAGGGACAAACTATGCATACTATAGTGTGACGAATGGACGGACGGACGGACGGACGGACAGACGGACTGGGGTAAAACAATATGCCCCCCGACCAATAGTCGCGGGGGCATAAAAATTGTTGAAAGTGGCATTTAAAACACCACAACCCTAACCCTAATATGCAATAGAATTGACAATTAACATTGCACCATGAAATAACTGTGGAAAAATTACCTTAGGAAAGTTATTTATTTCTTTGCAGAGTAGTTAATTGTTAATATTTGTTTTCTCTCTTCAAAATAGTTCTTGTAAAATGTATTGATGATGATAACAAGAAATATAAGATAAAACTTGTGATTCAAATAGATCTGGTCACGTAGGTACACATTGCAATGATCTTCAACTGAAGGGCCTAATGAGTGAATTAAAATAAACAAGATGAACTGTGAGCTAATGCTCACTTATGATACCCCCGCATATATGTTCAATGTGTATAAAAACCAACTAAGTCGGCAAACAGGAAGTAGGAATCTGACGGGTCCAAAAACGATTCCCACTATATGGCATACTTATATGAAGCTTGTGACCAAATATCAGATTTTTGCCATCAATAGTTACTGAGAAAAAAGCGACGAAAAATATATTGGATGGCCGGACGGACGGACAGAGGTAAAACAGTATACCCCACCTCCGGTGGAGCGGGGGGTATAATTACATTTGACAATCATGACAAATTGTGGAGCAGGAACTGCTTACCCTTCCGGAGCACCTAAGTTAACCATCAGTTTTTAGTGGGGTTCTTGTTGCTCAATTTTTAATTTTATGTGTATGTTTTGTAGATCATTTGTCCTTTTTCTTTTGACCATTGTATTTATCTGTCCTTCTACGATGACTTAAGGTTTCTGATTACCCCTTTGGTCCTTCTTCGATGACATAAGGCTTCAGATTACCCCTTTGGTCCTTCTTCGCTGACATAAGGCTTCAGATTACCCCTTTGGTCCTTCTTCGCTGACATAAGGCTTCAGATTACCCCTTTGGTCCTTCTTTGCTGACATAAGGCTTCAGATTACCCCTTTGGTCCTTCTTCGCTGACATAAGGCTTCAGATTACCCCTTTGGTCCTTCTTCGCTGACATAAGGCTTCAGATTACCCCTTTGGTCCTTATTCGCTGACATAAGGCTTCAGATTACCCCTTTGGTCCTTCTTCGCTGACATAAGGCTTCAGATTACCCCTTTGGTCCTTCTTCGCTGACATAAGGCTTCAGATTACCCCTTTGGTCCTTCTTCGCTGACATAAGGCTTCAGATTACCCCTTTGGTATCTTCAAATTTCTCTTCATGAAAATGATTAACAAAATTTGTAACTAACAATTGATTAGGAAGATTGGAGACAATTTCAGGAAAAAATATTTTCCTATTCACGAGGAACAAAATAAAACCATCAGGCCTTCTCAATGCAGGAGTTAATGTATTTAAATAGTAGAAAAATACAATATACTTGTACATATAATATATATATCATAGAAAAATACAATATACTTGTACATATAATATATATATCATAGAAAAATACAAGATACTTGTACATATAATATATATATCATAGAAAAATACAAGATACATGTACATATAATATATATATCATAGAAAAATACAATATACTTGTACATATAATATATATGTTCCAGACCATACGCGTATTTGGACCGTACGCGTACGGTCCGGACCGTATGCGTATTTTTTCAAAATACCTATACGGTCAAACCATACGCGTACGGTCTGCCTAGTTTTAAGAGATTATCAAGGCTTCAAAAATATTTTACAGATCAACGTTATTCGAATCTAAAATATATTTAAAAAAGTTAATTATCGCAGTTTAGAAATAAGTATAATTTAATCTATTACAAACTTACATGTCTTGAATTTAGCTTGTTCGTAATAAGTTAATTCTGCTCACTCGCAGTTAACAAAATAGTTTGAAATTGAATAAAGTTTTTAAAGTAATCGCCAGTAAACAGAATGTGGGAAGAAACATTTGACGCATATTTAGGTCGAATACATGTTTGACACAGACGGAGACTTATAGACTAGAACTGAGACCGACTCACAGACAGAAACCGAGACTAAATCGCAAACAGAAATCGAGACGGATTCACATACCGATGAACAGACAGGTTCACAGACACGAACTGTAACTGACGCACAAATTGAGCCTGGCAGTGCCCGCGGGGATTCGATGGTCGACTTAAACTGCTCACAGACTAACGTGTTTTCCATTATGGCTGACGTACATGTACAACCGACCCGAAAACGAAGACGAACTGAAACGACGGAAATATCTACTGAGACTTACGATGTTACAGATTACAGACATAGACAGGATGAACTCATGGCAGTTGATGACTTTATGGTACTGAACGACATTATAGTTGACCCTACTGACGACAGAAACTGTACCGTGAAAACAGACGACGGACAAATTACAACTCACGACAGGATAAGACAGATGTTGGACAGAAATTATAAAAAAAATATCTGTTGAAAATACGATGAGAAAATATAAGAAAGTGTCAAAGTCTAATGCAAAAATTGAAAAAGGTAGTTTTGTAACCGTAAGAATACCTATTGTTGATGGGGCATCTGGTAATCTACCACGATTATTGTTTAGGGTTGATGATATTTTTGGTAACTAGATGCAAGATTTTACTAATTATCATGTGAATTTAATGTGTTTCGTTATTAGTGCTACATATAGTAATGCATGCCTTTTATGTACTTCTTTACTGTAACAAATTGTAATTTGGAAAAGACTTCATAAGTATGTTTTACTTGTGTCTAATCCATTTTGTCTGTTTAATTGGCAAATAAAATATGTTTAAACTAAAAATTTAATGTGTTAAATTCATGTTATGATATGGGTGATATAGAACTTTTGACACGTAAGGTTGAAACTTCGCATTGGAAAAAAGAAGAAATTTCTCTGAATGCTGCTGCAAAACAAGCAAGTTTTTCTCTTGCGAGCAAAAGATGTAAGTACAAGGGAACATGCATGAACAAAACATGTAAATGTAGAAAGTCCGGCGTTCCTTGTAGCAGCAAGTGTCACTCTGGGCGTGCATGCGAAAATGTGATTCAGGTAGACAATTAAAATTGCATTATATTTCAAAAACTGTTTACTTTTCATGAGGTGATAGTGTTTTGTTTAAAGTAATAATAATTATGATAAATGTAATTTGTAAAACTCAATAAAAGTTTATGATATAATGTTAGTATTGAAAAAACCCATATGGTCTAAATACCCGTATGGTCCAGCTTGTACTAGACCGTATGAGTATACTCCTACGGTCGGACCGTACAAGTATACTCCTACGGTCTGGACCGTACGCCAACGGTCCAAATACGCGTATGGTCTGGAACATATATATCATAGAAAAATATAAGATACATGTACATATAATATATATATCATAGAAAAATACAAGATACATGAACATATAATATATATATCATAGAAAAATACAAGATACATGTACATATAATATATATATCATAGAAAAATGCAAGATACATGTACATATAATATATATATCATAGAAAAATACAAGATACATGTACATATAATATATATATCATAGAAAAATACAATATACTTGTACATATAATATATATATCATACTTCAAAGATGAAATAATAATCTAAACCACTACCTAGTCCAGTTTATTTTACTAAGTAAATGATTCTTTGTTATCTGCTAGTTTTGAATCATGTCAATTCATGTGTTGACGTCTGAAATGTTAGGCAGATGACTTCCATGTTTACGTTATTACCATGACAACATTAACATATCAGTTAGTCGTAGATGCAATAGATTATAAGTATTTATAATATGGAGATGCCAAGGAAACGGCTGAGTAAATACTGGTGTTCGGTACCCCACTGACTCTGATAACAGAAATATATCAAGACAGATCGTTTTTCTTTCATGATTCATGTATTTACAATCACAGCAGTAAATAAAGAAAGAAAACAAATTTAATTTTAAAGAAGTGCATTTGAAGAAGTCTTTGATACATATAAAATAATTTAATTGATATCTGTCTTTTACAGAAAATGTTAAGAATTCTTTAAGTTGAGGAACTTATTGCCACGTATTGATTGGATTTTTTGTTGTGTACATTGACAACGGAAGTCCAGTGCCTAACATTCCATCAAAATCATGTGGTCTAGCAGACAAAAATAAAAAAACTTTTGACGGAATGGAAATGATTCGAAACGAGCGTATTAGTATGTCTTGAATACCACATCTACCAAAATGATTTATATACATTAACTTACGTAAGCAAATGTCATATCCATTGCCATAGAAACCATTTTTACATACACAGTGGTAGTTCATACACATTGAATTCTTACAGCATACTTTCCCTCCACAAGTTCCCATGTCTAAAAGAGGAAAAAACAATATCATTATATTTCTATACAAGCAATAGGAGGGTGTGTATAAAATGCCATCAAACCGCATCTGTCGCGTAATGGATAATGTGGTCACCTTGAGTGCAGCGAGCCGCGGGTCAGGTCAAATTAAAAAGTATAAAATTGGTATGGACAAAGGATGTCCTTAGTAACAAAATCAATGTGCATGTAAATCATGTACGATTGCCCAATAATATGTTGCTGAGTAACAGACCTAATAAAGAATATAAACTGCATATCAAGACAGGAGGGTTATGATAACAATAACAGGTCTAACAAAGCAACAATTTTGTGTCTGTCACAAGCTAGGACTTAAATTTCCATTGACTTCCGTTGTTGATCAATATTCTTTTTATTGTCAATTAAATATTTTTATGAAACCTATACCTATTTACCTTCACATTTTAGAGTTCCATTACCATGGTAACCATGATCACATTTACACATTTCTCCACTACAAGTTGAATGATCTACACATTTGTTCCCTCCACAATAGGCTATAAGAGAAAGTCAAGAAAACATTTGTGCAGGAAGTTTGCTTAAAAAACTACCCATTATTTTTAGGACCTAAAACTAAAATTCTAATGAGGAATTCCTAAAATAATCAAAAAACATTTTTTTCTACAAATCATGACAATTAAATTATGACATTTCCCTCCTTGTCATTTGTCAGGATATACTATGTTCACAAATCGATGACATATTGAGTTGTGTTTTCATAAAGTAGTTAACAACATATTTGATTGGGTGCTTCTCCATATAAAGATGAACCAATCAAAAAAGGTATACTAGCATGCATGTACATATATGTAAATATATCAGAATGTACAATTAAGGATGAAAATTAAATTTAACAATATTTTTAGAAATTTTTAATTGGTCGTTTGTGTTTTAATGGTATGCAATTATTGGTACTAAATATCACCCATCTCTTCTATTTTTGCTTTCATCCAAGTTGGGTGCTTTAATTTTCAAGCAATATCATTTTTCAATATATCTGACACATCACATGCATATTTGATTAGCCGAGGGGCACTGGAATACCCCAATTAAATTCCGTTATGAGTTCAATGGTCACACAAATGGTTATAGAAATACTGACAAATGCCATTCATTATTCTAATAGATTTTAAGGGGATTATTTTTTATCAACAGAACCTGCATTTACACATGCCAGTTTAAATTTTCAATGGATATAATGTCTTCTATTCATACCTGTGCATGTAATGCCATCTCCATAGTAACCAAATTTACATTTACATTGGTAATTATCACATTCTGCATACTGATGACACACTTTACCTCCACACAGGGATAAAACTGAAAAAAGTTAGTTCAAATTTCACAATTTTGTGTGTGCGTGTTCTTTTTTATATAAAAAAAGGAAAATGGTGCTTCTTAGCATTTAAAATTTTTCATGTTAGGCCATGCAAAGTTAATTACTTGGTTCTCAGGCCCTTTTTTGTCAAAATTGATGAGGGAGGGCGGCATTTTTTTTTATCCTTTTACTGCTGTAAAAAGTGATGAGGGAGGCATTTTTTCTTCTTTTTTTTTTGGTGAAAAATATGGCAATGTATAAATCTTTTCATTACTTTATTGAAAATTTCAATTTTATTTCTTCTGATGGTGGCAGAAACATCACAAGTGGTTAATTTTTATGGAAATGTCCAATCCGCTGGTCCCAACGTACCATTTTTTATCTCCGTAAACAATTCCAATAAGGTACAAGCTTCGGAGAAGCCCCCTATTATGTTTCCTGGTAAAACTGGCAAACATTTGTGCCGAATTTGCACAGAAACGATTGACATTTTGTCTAAATGTCAAACGGAAACACGTTTTTTATTTATTCATTGTTATAACGATGCATTAAATCTCATTTAAGCATGATGCGTTTTAAAGCGTTTCACTGACCACGCGTTATAAGAGAAAAACGGATGCGGCGACGAATTTCCACATGCGGGCGGGCCTGAGAACCAAGAAATTAACTTTGTATGGCCTTAAATCTTAAATATTTTGAAAACTTCAAGTATGTACCGTTTACAAAAATGGCAAGTAAAACTGAATTATTTACAAAAATCACAAATAATACAGTAAAAAATATAAATTTGGACTAGCCTTTACTTATTTATATTATTAGATCCCAAAAATATAGAAATCTATCTATAAATATTTTCATTATAATATCATATTATTTAAAAGCTGATATTTGTCACTTGATTTAATTATAAAATATGTATAAACTGGGCTTTACTAAAAATAGACATTTATATACCTTAGATTACTAAAAATAGATGTGGGTTTGGGTCAAACCAAAGACTATATAATTGGTATTTGTTGCTTCTCCACAAAGCATGCAGCATTAAGGAGAAAGAACAAAGACTGGTTGACTCGGAATCAAGAAAATGTGTCCAAGTGGGACGACATGTCTATCCGTAGACTGCGGTTTCAGTGAGCTAGCACCATAAAAAATCCATCTATGCATATTGGTCCAGTACAAAGCTGACCTCATCGACATCTCAATGAAAATTAACTTGTTTTGCAATGATATAGCTGAAAAATTGCTGAGTTGGCATTAAACGACAATCACTCACTCACTCACTAAAAACAGATAACACATGCTCATTTTAGATAACATGTGCTCATTTTTGGCAGCGGCCAGCAAACAAACAATGAGCAAGTTCGTATATCTAATTTTAATTAGATTGAATATTATTTAAACAATAAAAATAATAAACTCAACAATGACTGTATGTCTTATACCTTCACATTTTTTCAATCCATTTCCATGGAAACCAGGACCACATATACAATGCCCATCTGCACTACAAACAGCATTAGAAACACAAACATTACCATTACATAATTCTGGAATAATAATATAATGCTAGGTTAAAAATCAGACATCCAATGGTAACAATCCTCATCTTCTTTCAAAAAAATAAAAAATTGTAGATCTCTCTGTATATAGTCTATTCTCCAGAAAAATTTGAATTTTGGAAGAAACTACTCAAAGACAAATATCAGGAAGCTTTCTTACATGGACTGACTGTTCAATGATTCGTCTGAATCTGGAAAATGATGGATGTCTTTTTTTTCTGTAAAAAAAAAGTCTTTTTTGTGTACTGATAATAAAAGAAATAAGTTCTTTTATTCCCTTTGATTTTATAATTGTGATATATTATACTATTCTGAGGATCTTATGCATTTCATTCTTATATTTGACCCAAAAATACATATATTTTGTAAAGGATCATTGAAGAAACATTCCAGCAAAGCTTGCTGTCAAATGGTTTAGAGCTTTCACAATATAATATTAAGATACATTTCCCATAGAACCCTAATTAAATTTGTATTGGTATGTCTACCATCTCATATTTCTTAGGGGGCTGTCGTGGCCGTGATCGTATAGTAGTTGGATTTACAACTACCTATGCAATCAGTGCCTATCACCACTGATGTTGTGATTTTGACTTCCGCTCAGGGCGAGGAGTATAACATTATGTGATAAAGTTTGTCAGCGACTTGCGACAGATCGGTGGTTTTCTCACGAGTCCTCCGGTTTACTCCACCAATAAAATTGACCGGCACGATATAGCTGAAATATTGTTGAAAATGGCATTAATAACCATAAAACCAAACCAAACCAAACTATTATTTCTTAGTAAATGAAGTCTTTGGTCAATGTTTGAGAACCCATAATAACTCAACCATAGACATTTTCGTGAAATAGCCTTTACATGGCCACATTTTGATATATCATAAAACATATTACTTGTACAGCTTCTGTACCCATCTCCATGGAAACCATGTCTACAGTAACATTTATAGTCTATACACACAGCATAGGGAGCACACAGTTTACCATCACATATATTTTCAGCTGAAAATACCAAAACAAAACATTGTTAATATTTTATAAACAGGATATATAAGGTGTGCATGATATTGCTATATATTACTTTTCAATTGCAAACTCTATCTTACTTAAGAAATAATTCATGGAAGCCACAATTTGTATCTCGTTATATTAAGAAATAATTCATGGAAGCCGCAATTTGTATCCAGTTATAGAGTATTTTTAAGTTTGTACGTGTCATGGTCCTGTATGAATACATGAAATCACATAGGAATTATGTCAATAATTTGTTCAACAATACACATACATACATGTGCGAATTAAAATATATTGGGAGTTTTATCACAATATTATTAATATAACCAAGGATGTCATGTTAGAATTTATAACAAGTTAATGTCAGATGTAATGAAGAAGTCAAGAAAAAAGTGATAATCTATAAATCTAGACAATCCAGGAGCCTTAGTGATCATGACCATATGTTAGTTCAATTTCTAGGTACCTATAACAAGTGAAGTAATTAAGTGTTCATCACAACTATGATAAAACCTTATGTTGTATAGTTTTTCAGTAACTTACAGACAGTTAATGTCATATTCTTAAGTAAAAGTAGTCCCCCTCTTATAAGGCTAACCCATCTGCAATGAAATGTGGCCTTATAACAGAGGTAACCTCCCTTTAGGTGGCCAATGAAATGTGGCCTTATAACAGAGGAAAACCTCCCTTTAGGTGGCCTTATAACAGAGGTAACCTCCCTTTAGGTGGCCTTATAACAGAGGTAACCTCCCTTTAGGTGGCCAATTTAGAAGCATTTTACATGTACCATCTCAGTACATCAGAAATTTGGCCAGATAAGAGAGGCTGCCTTAGGTGGGAGGGGCTTTACATGAGGGGGAATACTGTACTCCAGTTTGTTCCACCAATCAAAATGACCACATTAAACACTTTCATCTTACTTATGTTTATCTCTTTACTTTAGTTGCTGTTATATGTTCATTTAGTAAATAACTTACGTTCACATTTTATGTATGGGTTTCCATGGTAACCATTCTGACAAATACATTCATTGGCATCACAATATGCATAATTTCCACATCTCTTATTTTGACAAAGTTCTAAAAATATACAAATATAGGTAAATAAACATTCTGTATTCCAACATTTGTTAAGAAAGGAAAATAATGGTAAGCATATATTTATTCTTGACTTACCATGACAAGTGCAGTACATCATGGGTTCGAGTCCCAAGCGGGTTGAACACAGACTTTGTTGCTTCTCCACTAAGCATGCAGCATCAAGGAGTAGAAGCAAAGACTGGTTGACTCAGAATCAAGATAATGTGTCCATATGAATTACCATATCTACATGTGAACTGTTGTTTCAGCAAAATAATAAATCCAACCAAGCATGTTGGGACTAGTTTAAAGACGACATCATCATCATCTCATTGAATTTAACTTGTTCTCACACCAATATGACTGAAAAATTACTCATTTTGCATTAAACAACAATTTAAAATATAGCAGGAGTTGCACACAAAATCTTTGGTTACAGACAATGGAAGGACATGATAAAATGATATTTCTCCCTTAGAAGATTGGGAGACATACAACAATAGATGTTATCTAAACTTACTTTCACATTTTGTGTATCCACAACCAACATACGCAGTATCACACACACACTTGTAGTCAAAACAATGTGCATTAGCTACACACGATTTACCTCCACATATACTTATGGCTGAAAATAAATAAGGAGTCTAAAACATGTAAAATAATTTTTTAAGGTCTCTTCCTAGAAAGGTTGTATGAAAATATGAGGGATTGAAAGGGCTAGACAATCCATATGATGATGTAAGGTTAAATGCCTTCTAAACTCACATTCAAATTTTCATGTTTTAAATTCAAAATATGGCTTTCTGAAAAACAGAAGGAGAGCCATAAGCTGCTATAATTATGTATTGTTTTGTTTTGTTTTACAAGCTTTTTTAAAAATTATTTATTCTATTTACACTTTATAATATATATTACATATATTGTTTGTTTGTCCTATTTAATGTTAAATGTGTATGTTTGTGTATAGTAGTGTCCATCACATATTGTGTTGTGTTTTTCTTTGTATTGGGTACCCTAAGTTGCCAGTTTCTCTAGATTGTCCCTTCGGTATTCTCTAACGTTTATTTATAAGATATATAAACTACTGGCTCCTGAGCCTATATCATTCACATGTTTATTCATGAACGAATTTTGAGTAAAAAACATTTTATTCCTTTTCACACAGTCCTATGTTAAATTATGGAATATGGTTTCGGCCATTATGGATTTCCAATCGACACAAACAACAAACATCTTGCAGAAAAATATCCAAGAACATTCCAGCCAAGTTTGATTTCAAATGGTTCATACAAAAAATGAAAACATTTGACGGACCATCCAGTGACAATTCATGTATAGATTAGGTAGAATCAAAAGTTTAGTTTTTTATGAAAACTATTTCATTCATTATCATATATAGGGTCTTATATTAAACTATAAGGCATCCATCTTGGGTTTCCGATCAAAAACAAACCATTCAAGGCACATTCTAGCCAAGTTTGATTTCAAATGGGCCCGTGGGTTCAGAGAAGAAGAATTTCAAATATTTTCCTCATAATTTTCTGTGATTCATGAACTGAATATTGGAACTTTTGTTACTCATAATTTGATCTTCTACCCGGTTCCTTCTTTATACATTGCAAATAGTTTTGAAGGCTCTTTAAAAAGTTTTGCTATCTGATATAGACACATTAATCTAATCATTATGAAAATAAGGTAATATAAAATGGTCGTTGTAAGCAATTTTCTAAACCATTCAAAGGGAAAGATACTTACGTTCACAAAGCTTTGTTCCATCGCCATGGTAATTGGGCTTACACAAGCATTGGTCGTTGTGAGAACAATAAGCATTTTCTTTACAAATTTGTCCATTACATAATTCTGAAATAAAAAAGAATCTTTGGCTAAATGGTTTTTGATATTTTTCAAAATAAACTTCGCTAACTTCTTTATATATGAACTGAAAATTAGATAACTGATTATACACTGAAGTCGAGGTCAACAGTTAAAGTCAACAATTTCACCAACCACAACAAGAACCTCTCTTGGGTCACCCTAAACTTAACAACAACAACCTCTCCTGTCTCACCCAGTGGTGTCAGAGAAGAATATTGTTTCAAAAAGTTCCCATATTGAATTTTATCATGCAGATATTTGATCCACATAAAAAATGTCAACTTTTTACAATGGACCATCCTGTGATCATACATATACAAATGTATTTAGAAGAATCTTTTGATTCATTTTCATACAAGTAACATTTCTGTCAAATTTAGTTCCAAATTAAGATCTTGTGGTTTCTCAAATCAAAGTGAAATGTGCAAAATTTAAGTCATAAGTTTATGAGAACATGTCATTTTGGTTCTTGGTGAGCTAATAAAAAGTCAGCTCACACACTTTTAAGAATACATGTATCTCACATTTCTATATGGCAAAGTTTATCATCTGACAATCAACATTGCATTATTATTTTTCTAGTCCCGTGAGTGAGTGATTGTTACTTAACATTAAATGAACAATTTTTCAGCCATATCATGGCAAGAAAAATTAACATTTAGATGAGATGATGATAATATCTGCTTTGTATTAGACAAAAACATACTTTGTTGGATTTTTAAACTGAAACTAATTAAAAACCTTATATTATTTGTTTAAAACTGAAGATTATAATGTTGGCAAAGACTGATACTCAAGATATGGTGACATGGTCAAACTTTCATGTTCTATCTATACTATTACTATGTTAACCATGCTAAACAACTTACTTTTACACTCACTGTAACCATTTCCAAGGTAACCAGGCAAACATTGACATTGATAGTCTATGCATGCAGCATTTGGTTTACATGTTTTGCCACCACACAGAGACAACACTGGAAATTAAAATTAAATATAAAAATCAAATGGTTGATCATCATAAGACATGAATTCTTCATACTTAATTCTTAACAACATTTATCAATCAGATATTTATCTTTTGCCGTTGTGGCGATGATTGTATGGTAGTTGGATTTATAACTATCTATGCAATCAGTGCCTAACACTACTAAAGTTGTGAGTTTGAATCCTGCTCATGGTGAGGTGTACTCGATACAATATTATTTGATAAGTTTGTCAGTGACCTGCAACTCTTCTCTGGGTGCTCCAGTTTCCTCCACCAATAAAACTGACAAACACAATATAACTGAAATATTGTTGAAAGTGGCGTTAAACACCATAAACCTAAAACCATAATTTGCAATGTTGTGAAGAAAATAAAAACGAAGATAGAATAATCATAAAAATACATCATTTAGTTAGTAATAATAAATGTTATTTATGAAATTCTAACTTAGATGCTTACAAAAATGGTGGGTGAACAATAACATTTGTCCAAGTT
Organism: Gigantidas platifrons; assembly: GCA_002080005.1. Taxonomy (NCBI): domain Eukaryota; kingdom Metazoa; phylum Mollusca; class Bivalvia; order Mytilida; family Modiolidae; genus Gigantidas; species Gigantidas platifrons. The sequence continues at coordinate 617,748 of MJUT01056672.1, forward strand.
TGTCGAAATGTGATAACTTTTTATTCACACATGCAAATGTCATTCAAAAAATCTATAATGAATTTAAAGAAATTTGTATCACCTTCACATTTTTTAGCACCGTCACCATGGTAACCTTCCTTACAGACACATTGACCATTCTGGCACTCTGAATTGTTGCAGCATTTAACATTGTTACACAGTGCTGTAAGAAATAACGTATCATAGTTAAAATCTAAATGCCCATGAAAAACAAAAATCCAGTTGGTTGTCATGTCAAAAGGGGGTTTTCTCAAAAACATCTTCAGTTGTAAGTTGTTCATTTCCTCTATATCTGTGTCTTATACTTCTTTTCTTTCTTTCTTTTGAAAATACAGATACTGTGCACAATATGTAGTTAACATATCTGTATAATATGTGCCTTAATATGTGTTAATGGAATAACACAAAAACATTGGCTTATAATTTGTAAATATATGACTTTACATTTAAAACCTAACATTCAAGATGATTTCATCAAATTAAGCCTAATTTTGTTTAAAAGATACATGTGTTTGACAATGTTGTGCAACATTGGATGTATAACCCTGTAATTAAAAATACTCACATGTACATGTACAATATGCATCGCCATAGTAACCATTATCACATACACACTGAAAGTTAACACACCTTGCTTTTAGTGCACACTTCCTTCCATCACAATATTCAATGGCTGTAAAAAAAAAAAATTGTTAAATAAATGGGTATCCATAACATTTACCACATAAAAACAACAAAGCTATAACCATTGTAATTTGAACTATATTCACTGCTACCAATATTCCTTTGAAGTCTATCTATATAAATATTTGATTATTTTCTATAATATTAATACAATAGTCAACCATATCGGTGGTGTAATGGTTAGCTTGCTCGCCTCCATTGTGGTAGATCATGGAATCGAGCCCAGATCAGGTAAATTCTAAGACTATAAAATGTGTATTTGTTGCTTCTCCACTAAGCACGCAGCATTAAGAAGAAAGAACAAAGACTGGTTGGTTCAGAATCAGGATATTGTGTCAGAGTGGGTTGACGTGTCTATCCATGGACTGTTGTTTCAATGAACTAGCACTATAAAAGTCCAACTAGGCATGTTGGTCTAGTACAAAGCAGACCTTATCATCATCTCATTGAAAATTAACTTGTTCTTGCCATGATATGGCTGAAAAATTGCTGAGTTGGGTTATAATAAGAAAGAAAAATATGTTCTGAACAATAAAAGACATAAATTCTATGTTCTATTGAAACAATACTTACGAGTACAACTAGTCATAGGGTTGCCATGGAAACCATCTCTGCACTGACACTGTCCATTTACACATACAGCATATTTGGCACATTTTTTGTTATTACATAATTCTGAAATTCAACAGTTTTTATATCATTATATATTGTACATCCAAAACAAATGACTATGTATCTAATTTAAGAGAATGTCATACAAATTTGATGCTTTACAGAGAGTCGTTTACATTTCAAGTTTCGGCCTTCTTAGTGTAAAACATAGTGAATTATTGAGCTAGCTGAAATTTTAGAACAACATCATTTCTGCTGCAAGTCTTCCTGATAAGAATATATCTGATTGCCTGATGTCAGCAACACTATGTTTGCCTAAAAGGGAGGTAAATGACAAATCATTTTCAAATTATGGTTTTTACTTATATATACCTACTTATTTAAAGTCTTATGTATGGTGTCTTAATAATGTCTTAAATAATGTTACTTTTACAATTGGCAAATAGTGACATAATTTCTTTCTTCTGAAACATATCACACACAAGCAAGAATGTCTATTACCAAGTCTTATAATGGTTCAAATTATATGTATATTGTGTTAGTACTAATGTTTGCATCCTGTCGAGTCAGTTGTGTAAATCGTCTCACTATGATACCTTCAAGTAGTGATATGAAGCAAATCTTGAATGTTTCACACGTTATTTTAAAGAATCTATGAACAGGATTCTACATTTACATACAAAGAGGTAATGGGGGTTTTCCCCGTATTCCAAACAGATGATTTTCCGACTAAAGTACATCTTGATTCACATTGATATCTTCAAACTCTTCATGCCACTGATAGAATGCTTTGTATCTAATGGTTTAATTCCCATATCTTAATAGAATACAGAGCCATCCGGTGTGTTCGCACACCTAAGGGTTCAGTGGTTAATTACATAGCTTACCAAAATTTTATTGAATTAATTTAAATCATCCTCAAATACATTGAAGTATTATCTTTATGGTCTTTATCCGGATTCCGCTACAATTTTTAACATTTCAGTGAAAACGAAGTGTAAACAAACCAACCCTCGATTTTTGACAAATGTTGCAATGCCCGGTGTGATGTCGCACATTCATACTTTGGATGGTTCTTAAAATGAATAAAGGAAAGATTTTATTTTGAACGTTTTCGAAACTGAAGTTTATACCTACTCCTTCAAAATAAGCTCAAATTTGAAAACATTTGATATCTTTTGATATAATTAGAATTAATCCTCACACACCAGTAGTCTCCATCTTAACTTTTCCAATGATTTTGCAATTTTTACATGTACCATACGCAGACCTGTTTACCCCGGTTGACCTAAAGGAGTAGTATTCTTCCTTGACTGAGAGTAGTTTTCTACTTTTAAGAGTAGTTTTTGTCTAATACGCTAGGGGGTTTGAGAGCACCCCCTCACTAAGAAAAGTTTGAAAAAGTAGGTATCGTTTCCTGCAATGTACATCATACAGCTTCTTGTTGAACATGATTGTTTGTTTATACCTGTGTGTATTGTCTAAGTGTAAGGATTTATTGGCTAGCCTAAAAGCATATGGTACTTACTGAAAATTTGTCAACAGTGCAATATGTTTATGCAACCCGTTTTAACATAAAATTATGTTAATGCATCAATAATTTAAATTTTACAGTCAAATCCAGTTTATATATTAGATAGGGTAGTTTAACATATACTCGATAGACATTGAAATGATTGCCCCGTTCGATTATCTCCCTTGCTTGTAGATGCAAACACCACATCTATTAATTCCTTTTATAATCATTATTCTGAACAAATTTATGTATAGTGTAATGACTTTAGAAATAATATAAATATATGTACAGTTCTCATTAAATAAAAATATTAATTGTACACTACGATGCAAAAAAATTCCAAATACCAATATTGGGTTTTTAGAGATGACTATTTGAAATTTATCAGTAGTAGGGTTATCACATAAAATATCTGAAAACAGCTTAATAGATCAATAATCGTACATATTATTAAATGTAAAGATAATTCATTGCTAAATAAGATTATACAATCTCTATATATTTGCAAACCTCAATTTACGATAAATCTGATTTTTTCCCTTTACTCTCAACTTCATCGACAAATTTCAAATANGTTATCACTTCGTTAACCAGACACGAAAAGTCAGTCTGCCACAAGTAGAACACGGTAAAAATGTATCCCCCTTTGTTGAGGGTTTGAGACAATTCCAAATTTCTGTATATTCATGTTTACATCTTTCTCTTATCAATGGCAGTGACTTCTTCAAGCTCAGTCCCCTGCTTGCGTTTGGCATGCCGCCATTAATTTTCAGACGCATGTTACTAGATCATCAAAGTGTTTGTAAGGAGCATGGATATAAAATAATTTTAAACCGCTCAAACGACAAAGATTCAGTGTTGCGTTCGGATATCTACCATAAGAAACAAGAGTACTTTCTGGCGATTTTTTTTTTCAGTTTTGCAACTTGTTGGCATAGAAAAAACTTATGAGGGCATAGAGCGTAATTTAGGGGTCAAAAGTGGTAGAAACTACGCTGAAATCGTAGTGGTAAACAGGTATGCATACGTATGCACGAACTCACCAGATGCGCGAACACCGGTGCCAAGACAGTACATACTTATTGTTAGATAAAATGACTTATTCAAATAGAGATGGAAACAGCTGATTGCACACACTTTATACTAACATAAACTCACATTCAGAATATCCAGATCTTACATACCCTCACATTCAGAATATCCAGATCCTACATAGCCATCTTTACATACCCTCACATTCAGAATATCCAGATCCTACATAGCCATCTTTACATACACACTGGAAATTCACACATTTAGCATTGGGAGCACATTGCTTCCCTCTACATATATCTTGTGCTGCAAAAAAAAACAAAAACAAAATTAAACAAGAATTCTGAGAGTATTGCACATAGCAATACATTGTCCCTTACCGGCCGCAAAAATCAGAGGACCTAAAATATTAGAAGTATCACCTTGCAGTGACTAGATTTTAAATTAAGTCAATATCTCGAAGGATGTAAAAAAAATCCGGACAACTTAAAACAGAGAACAAAAAATACAAGTTCAAGGGCCATAAATTAGCCAAAAATCATTCGACCAGAACGAAATTCGAACTTAAACTGGAACTCATCTAGATATAGCTATATACCAAATATCAAATCAATATCTCATAGGACTTTAAAAAAAAAGTCCGGACAACTAAAAGTTTGAGCAAAAAATACAAGTTCAAGGGCCATAACTCAGCCAAAAATCATTCGACCAGAACAAAATTCAAACTTAAACTGTAACTCATCTAGATATAGCCACATACCAAATATCAAGTCAATATCTCATAGGAGGTAAAAAAAAAAAAGTCTGGAAAACTAAACATTTGAAAAAAAAATACAAGTTCAAGGCCCATAACTCAGCCAAAAATAATTTGACCACAACAAAATTCGAACTTAAACTGTAACTCATCTAGATATAGCCACATACCAAATATCAAGTCAATATATTAAAGGACGTCAAAAAAAAGTCCGGACAACTTAAAATTTGAGAAAAAAAAATACAAGTTCAAGGGCCATAACTCAGCCAAAAATCATTCGACCGGAACGAAATTCGAACTTAAACTGTAACTCATTTAGATATAGCCACATACCAAATATCAAGTCAATATATCAAAGGACGTCAGAAAAAAGTCCGGAAAAGTTAAAATTTGAACAAAAAATACAAGTTCAAGGGCCATAACTCAGCCAAAAATTATTCGACCGGAACGAAATTCGAACTTAAACTGTAACTCATCTAGATATAGCCACATACCAAATATCAATATATCAAAGGACGTAAAAAAAAAGTCTGGAAAACTTAAAATTTTAATGTGACGGACACACAGACGGACCGACGGACGGCCGGACAGAACCTAAAACTATAGTCCCCTTCGGCTTCGCCGGTAGGGGACTAAAAACAAAATCATTGCAACAAAGATTTAATACTGTTTAGTTGTGAATAGAAAATCTGTTATTATTAGATTTTAGTCATTTGTCATATACCGATATAACAGTAGAATTAATTCTGATTCCTCCACCAATAAAACTGACCACCATGATAAAAACAACTAAAATATTGTTGAAAGTGGCTATAACACTATAACCTCTAACCCTTAATTCTGACTTAGAACAGTTGAAAGTGGCTATAACACTATAACCTCTAACCCTTAATTCTGATTTAGAACAGTTGAAGTGGCTATAACACTATAACCTTTAACCCTTAATTCTGATTTAGAACAGCTGAAGTGGCTATAACACTATAACCTCTAACCCTTAATTCTGATTTAGAACAGTTGAAAGTGGCTATAACACTATAACCTCTAACCCTTAATTCTGATTTAGAACAGTTGAAGTGGCTATAACACTATAACCTCTAACCCTTAATTCTGATTTAGAACAGTTGAAGTGGCTATAACACTATAACCTCTAACCCTTAATTCTGATTTAGAACAGTTGAAGTGGCTATAACACTATAACCTTTAACCCTTAATTCTGATTTAGAACAGTTGAAGTGGCTATAACACTATAACCTTTAACCCTTAATTCTGACTTAGAACAGTTGAAGTGGCTATAACACTATAACCTTTAACCCTTAATTCTGATTTAGAACAGTAACAACAATTTAAGGGGTTAGCAATGCAATATATCTGAGGAACCTGTCTGTAATGTGGATGCTAAAACTAGATTGATTGTTGTTTATTAAAAGTCAATTCAGCAGTATTTCATTGTCATGACAAACAAGTTGATGGGAGAAAAGGGGTGTCCCCTATCACTCCTTGAATACAAAGAAGCACTTTGAAAGTTGTCATTTCGGAGGAACTATGGCTTTTTATTAAAATCATGCTTTCCATTGAACTATGACTATTACAGTGTGGGTTTTGAACCCGTCAGACGACTATTTCTATCAGAACCTCTCTTTAAAATGTCTTGGTACAGGCATGTAACCCTAACCAAGATATAATATATTCTTTTCATCGACTTAATTATTGTAAATTGCAAAATAATTGTACATCGGGACCATTTAGCCTACATTAAAGGTTTAATATACTTACTTTCACATTTAATATAACCATTTCCATGGAAACCATCATTACATTGGCATGTGTCTTTGTAACAGTATGCATTTTCAACACATTTTCTCCCATTACACAGAGCTGAAAATAAATAAAATATATGTACATACATTTTACAGGAAATATGTGCCAAAGGATATCTGCAAAGTGACCTTCCTTGCCAATCTACTAGAATTATTTGTTTCACTCTTCACCTATACAACTTTGAACCTACAAACATTATTTTAACTACATTGTCCTACAACCCCAAAAGATGCTGTTTATTGGAATCACCAAAAGTAATGATAATTCAAACATTTTGCAGTTATAAAATGGAATGAAAATCAAAACAAGTTAAATTATTTTTTTTATAATTTTATTTACAAATTATCTTCACAATGTCAGATTGAAGGGAAAGGTTCTTTATATTGTCCTTGGTGGTTGGAACCAGCTGACGAAAAAATATGTTCCGGGTAATGCATATTACATTCACTTAAATTTACATATTTACCCGTCGATATAATCCAAAATAACCAGAGGGGCAGTCGTGGTTGTGATCATATGGTAGTTGGATTTCCAACTACCTATGCAATCTGTGCCTATCATCACTTAAGTTGTGAGCTTGAATCTCACTCAGGCAAGGTCTACTCGATACAACATTATGTGATAAAGTTGGTCAGTTACTTACAGCAGGTCGGTGGTTTTCTCCACCAACAAAACTGACTGCCACGATATACCTGAAATATTGTTGAAAGTGGCACTAAACACCATAACTGTAACCCTAACCCAAAATCACCAATTAAAACATTCAAATACTCAATTTCACCACAAATTGTGGTGAGGCAATCATTAACACAATAAATCTTCAAGTTGATACAGAATTAAACAAGAACTTGTATCACAGACCAATTCTACACAATGAAATGTCACAAACGTATAGCACATAAAAAACTCACGGTCACATCTAATGTAGCCATCTCCACAATATCCAGGTCTACATAAACATTGGTAGTTTTCACAGACAGCATTCATGGCACAATGTTTACCATTACAGATATCATGTGCTGAAATAGATTTTTATTGATATTATTAGTAAATGTTAATCGTATATAAAATTGATTTATTGAATATTTCATAAAACCTACCTTAAGCCATTTTAAGCTACTTTTTGAATGGAAGTGAACATGTGCAGGTTTTTAATCATTTGTTTATATTTGTATTACTGTTAGAGATCCATTTATCAAGTGGGGGAAAGGGGGGGTGGCAACATTTAGAAAAAATAGCTGGTCGCAAGGCAGACCATCCAGCTCGTCTGTGCAATCTATAGTTACATGTCAATGTCATAACCATGTGGTTAGTGTTTAATTTGGTTAAGAACAATACTTCAGTTTAGCCAAAAGAAAACCATTTAATGGTATTCAAAATGGACATATAAATGTAATAGTAAAACAGGTCATAACAAAAATGTCAGTCATTCAGGCAGAAATAGTAGGTCACGATGACCTATATTTGTGTGCAGTGTTTTTAACTGTCCACGACAAACTCACATGTGAAATTTCATCAACCTGGACCAAGCAGTTTGTCTACATTGGACCTAAATGCAAATGTTAACGCAAAAATGTCGAAGTCATTCAGGTAGAAATAGTAGGTCAGTGACCTATATTTGTGTGCGATGTTTTTAACTGTCCACGACAAACTCACATGTGAAGTTTCATCAACCTGGACCAAGTAGTTTGTCTACATTGGACCTAAACGCAAACGTTAACATTGGATGCCGACGCCGCACAGGTGACGACATAATCTCTTCTGCACTTCGTACAGGCGAACTAAAAAAAAAGAATAATTATATTAAGGGTGTAGACCTGGGTTACCCTAAAATTTTCCCATCATTCAATTTTTTTTAAATTTGCATCATGGAATAGTTATGTCAAAATACATTATCTGCCAAAGTTTCAAAAAATTTCACCGTGCCGTTTTCTCCATAGCACATCCTAAATATAGTAATTTTGGTGGTATTCTTGACGCCAGATGGTAATACTAGTTTCGGAAGATTCTAATAGATATGCACATTTATTTCTGATTGAAAGGGAATATTTTGGCTTTAATACACTTGAGAGTGTTGTTGTTGAATAGATATGAAATATCTAGCATATCTGAATATCCTGTTTGGAGATAATCACGTGCAGAACAGTGAAAACTGCAAAAAAGGGGGGATGCCATGAGGACCACCTTGGTATTAAAAATCGGATTAAAAAAAAATCCTGTCATTTAATTTCCACCAAAAAATGTCACACTGAAGAATAGATATATAGACATCATTGCACCAAATTTTACAAACTTTTACCATAGGATTTTTAAAATATTTAAATTTATGTTTTTCATGGATGGCACCCAGAAAATGAAATTGTCAAGGAAAGTTATCACACACCCATCTTTTGCTAGTTTCTTTGTTTGTGAGATAAAAATTAACTGGTTACCAATAACAAAAAGCTTTTGAATTCTTATAATTGACACAGTGGATGTCCAAATTACTAAATGACTACATTTGTCTTTTTTATTTTCAGGTCGGCTGGGGAGGGAGAGGGGTGGTTTTAGGGTGACTCTACTTGATTAATTCATTACAAAAAAAAAACAAACAAAAAAAAACACAGACAGCCACCCAGCTGTATTGTTATATTCCTTCAAATTCTGTGCTCCAGTTGTATTCGTTTGATTCTGGTTATTCTTTAGTTGTCTTAGGAGGAGGGGCGGTGGTATAAGAGAGGATCAGATATTACAATTTTTTTCCCAAACATAGCTTTCTATTTTTTTTTTACTACCAAAAAATGAATTTGCTCTATAGTTTCATAATATTAAAGATTCTGGTGTATATATTTAATTTTTTTTTACAAACCCTTGAAATTCAATAGAAAAAGGTTGTCACACAAATTGTGTTACATTTCTGGAATTTTTGACAACATATTTCGATGAACATTTTTTCTGGTAAGAGATATTACGATGATATTTTGTGGGCACCGGCATATAATAATAACACACTGCCTGACATTGGCATAAGCAGCAATAAGATATAAAAATGCAAGGAGCACAGCTATGGAAAGGTCAAAGAAAAAGGAGTTTTTTTTTAACTGGCCATATCCAATGTAAACAATCTTTGTCACCAAGAAGCTTGGAATTGAGGGAGAATTTTCAAACGCACAGATGATCATGTATTTGAGAAGACACTGAAAATAGAGTTATTTCCCATACCCCAGGCCTACCCCCTTAANTTTTTTTTTTTTTACTTTCTTTCAACTGCTATCAATTTATTGTTATCTTAATTATTATCGTAATTGATCGTCATTGAAACCAACGGTACAAACAAATTCAAATGTCTACAACCACCCTTGTGACAGCTCAGACACCTATGTGAGCCTAGAGTATTTTCAAGGCAAGTTCTCTCAAATCATGAGAAAGAAGTGACATACTGTTGATTTTTATGTATTTTTCTGATATAAACAAGAGTGCAAACTTTCTAATGACACTTTATGTATTTTTCTGATATAAGCAAGAGTGCAAACTTTCTAATGACACTTTATGTATTTTTCTGATATAAGCAAGAGTGTAAACTTTCTAATGACACTTTAACTTTTTCAATATTGTGCCCAGGAAAAATTGCATGCACATGCACAAATTGTCAAAATAAAGTCTTAATTCCCACATTACAACTGACTGATATGTGAAAAAATAGATGTTCATAATTAACAATGGTATATAGCATAGGTAGATGTAAAAAAAAATATCACAAAGAAATATAAACCATTAAATTTATTAATTTGAAATTAAATCTGTATCCTTTCTTTGTCTACTGGTATAATAAACCACAACAAACTTACTTTCACATCTGACATTTCCATTTCCATGGTAACCATATTTACATTTACACTGGCCATGTTCACATATTGCATTTTCTTTGCATTTCTGACCATTACACAATGCTGTGAATAAAAAATAGATAAACAGCAACTAATGATACATAAATACTACTAATCATCAAAGTAAAACAGAGAAACAGCAACTAATGATACATAAATACTATGTGTTCATTCCAGTATATATAAAAAAAACTTGCATTCTGGAAATAATAAAAGCTACTCTTTTGAATGAAATTCAAGAAAAAAAATATAAAACACAAAGATCAAAGGAAGATATTGCTTCAAGTGTAAATATTAAGTAAATATTTGTTTTACAAGTTTACGTATACTCACGTCTACAAACAGTATATGGTTGCCCATAGAAACCAGGCTTACACTGACATTTCTGCTCAACACAATGAGCATTCACTGCACACGTCTGTCCATTACAGATACCGTCCACTGAAAGCATACTAGCGAATTAAAGAGACTATCTATTGATTATGATGTTGTATTCAGTTGTATCATGTGACTTGAATAGAGCTTTTTGTTTATTATGTCCATGTCGATAGCAAACAAGTTCGGCAGAATTTGGTGTCAAAGAATGTTCAGAAACTTCAAGGTTACACAAACACCTCAATATAAACAGGGTGTGCATGTTATGTGCAGGGGCGGATCCAGGATATCAAGCTAGGAGGGGTGCACTTATAATAATGGCGGCGAGCGGAGTGAGGCACGAACATTTTTGGGGTATTTCGTGTGAAAAATCACGATTTTATGCAAAAAAATCATATTTTTTCCAATTTTAGTATGTGTATAGTATGATGATACAACTGTCTGTATCAGGTTTATTAACAGAACCACTTAATAAGATCTTATATATACAGCTTACACATCTGAAGACAAGAATTACTATTAAAGTCAAGATGTTGGTTGTATTATGATTATTAAAGTCAAGATTTTGGTTGTATTATGATTATTAAAGTCAAGATTTTGGTTGTATTATGATTATTAAAGGCAAGATTTTGGTTGTATTATGATTATTAAAGTCAAGATTTTGGTTGTATTATGATTATTAAAGTCAAGATTTTGGTTGTATTATGATTATTAAAGTCGAGATTTTGGTTGTATTATGATTATTAATTAAAGTCAAGATTTTGGTTGTATTATGATTATTAAAGTCGAGATTTTGGTTGTATTATGATTATAAATGTCGAGATTTTTGTTGAATTTTGACAATTTAAGTCAAGATTATGTATAAATTATGACTATTTAAGTCAAGAATTCGGTTGAATTATAACTATTGCACTCAGGATTTCGGTTGAACTATGACAGATTTTGTATCTCCGCTTGAAAAATCCTGGCTACGAACCTGACTTATCACTATCTTTGTGCAATATTGATTTTATCCATTAATACAAAACATCAGTTTTTATTCATTTCATCACAAATGTTATCCAACTATCCTATCTTTTTTTCCATATTAAAATGTACATTGTTTGTACATCTTGATGAATATTTATTAAACACTGTTAACAAATCAATTTAATAAAAAATACATTACTGATGTGCAAAATGTTTTATACATATTATCTATATAAATAAATTAAAGAAATCACCAACCTGTTAAAGAGTTACAAACTACTGACCTTCACAAATAAAATATCCATCTCCATGGTAACCTTTTCTACAAACACAGTTTCCAAGATTACAATAAGCATTATTTACACATCTCTTTCCTCTGCATAATTCTGAAAAATTTAATTTTCATTAAATTTTTTATTTCTGTATCAATCTAATTATTTTATGTAAAGTCTGTTTAGTATTAATAAACATGCCCCTTCTCTTTTTTATTCTTTTTCTTTAATTTCATAATCCTGAAAAAATAATTGAAAATAGTGACCCACCAGAGCTATATATAAAACCCAGTTTTATAAGAAAAGTAAGCGAATATATATGATTGAATGATTGTTATTTGATGAAATTGAGCACTTTTCAGCCATACCATGACAAGAGCAAATGATTTTTTTATGAGATAAAATGATGAAGTCCGTTTTCTGAGGAACAACACCTTCAGTTTGATTTTTATGGTGCTAACTTACTGAAACAACAATCGATAGGCAGACATGCTGCTCCACTCTGACACTCTGAACCAACCAGTCTTTGCTATATCTCTGTAATACTGTGAGCAAAAAAAGGGTAGTAGTACCATGCAAATGGCTTGAAATTAGACTACCGTTTTTAGGTACGTATAGAACGCGGTCTTAAGCTTTAAAAGGATAATTTGTAGGTGGGGTGCGTTTTATGCATTGGAGCAAGTATCAGACACTTTTTTTCAGGTCACACAAAGAGTTGCCTGTAGCATAACTTCGAGTTCACGGACGGAAATATTCCAAATGATCGGTGAATTATTGTTCAAATAACATTCATTATATATGTGTTATTTAAAATAAAATTGTATAAAAATTATATTTATTGCTTTTTCATTGCCTTTTTGAAAGGTATGTAAATATTCTCGATGTTTGTCAATAATCATACATGTACATTGGTGTCGTTGTTCGGAACTAATTGTCCATACGAATGCAGGAATAACTGTCAAATGTTTGCTATCAGAGGTGTGATATTTTACTTTTTTTCAATCTATTTTTTCCTGGGGTGAAATTACCTGTGTTTGGGTATTGAACCTTTGTTTGAATTATCGATTTTTACAGCACTTCAGCAGTTGACAAGGTCAAGGACAGTATATTGTATAACAAGGTGTGAAAAGATAATTGAACTTAGTGGGACACCTGTCAAAATTATATAATATATTGTAGCAGTGGCACAATATGAGTACATTTCAAAAGAAATTAGAATCTCTTTGATCAGGTCTTAATTAACGTTATTACTTTTGTATTGTTTTCACTTTCTTTTAATCGATCGTAATTACTTCCTATTTCAAGCTTGACCCAAGCTTGCCTATCTTTGATCACATGAACGGTTCATTATTTGATGAATTAATACTGATTAAAGATTAAACATATCTACATATTTATTATTTAAAACAACCATAATTCACGTAAAGAACGACAAAAAAATCAACTGCTCCATCCGTATCATTTTCATTGCCGTTTTGAACTTGTTTTCAAATTAAACATTACCGATAAACTTCCTGCATTCACAAAACAGCTAATTTTCGCTTGCAAAATGTAGAATAATTGGTTTAAACTCTTTTAACAAAACTAATTTAACATTTCCCTGTCTAAAATTTATCAAAAATACATGGATTAACAAATACGTGATCTGTGGTAAGCAGTATTTTGCCGTTTGAACGAGGATTTTTACCGTGAATTTTTTACTGAATTTCCTGCGTTCTATAGATAGGAACTAGAATTTTCCCAGATTTTTTGGGGAGGAAAGGGTGTGCGTTCTATGCACCAGTGTGTTTAATAGACACAAAAAGACGGTATATGACACCATCAGAATCCAGCAGTAAACATGAGAAATCGGCTAGCCACTTGGGTGTTTTTCATCACATTTTGTGTCCTTTTCTGCTAGAGTTTTGCGTTTAACTTTCTCGTGATGTTCATTGTGGCCAGAATCATTCCCAGTCCTTTTTTTTATTATCAAATATTTGTCCATTCGATTGTAACGACTGCAACCCGATTTGTATTATACATTCACGGATGTAAGGCCCCGTTTGTTTATGAAAAGCTATGGACAAGCAAGGAAACGTCACATTCAGAATTCCAGTAAAAACCTGTTACACGGTCCAGGTTATCGGTAAGTAAATGCAGTACAATGCAGTAAATCATTGCAATCGGGTCGTAATACTCAGCTTAGAACTTGTACAATTCTGGTTATTTTTAGCTGCTTTCGGAACACCACTGACGTGATCGTTCCCAATAAAAAAAAACCAACATTTATCTATAATGGTCAATATTTACGATATAATATCATTTGAGGAATTGTCTTCCCAGAGTACTTTAATTAGAAATTATTTTTATTTGCTGATTTTTACTTGTCCCCGGACAAGCTAGCCAGGAAAATCTACTTGTCCGGCAGGTTCTATGTACGAGTCGGACAAGTCGGGCATGGCAATTCCACATCCCTGTACACTTAGCTGTAAACTACTAACCTTTACATTCAGTACATCCCTGACCATAGTAGCCAGGTTTACAAGTACACTGATTGTTGACACAGTGGGCATGTTTAGCGCAAAGTCTTCCTCCACAAGTTTCAATCTCTATAAAAATAAATTTATATCTAAATGTACACTACAGATGACAATTAGAGTTGAATAGCAGGACTGGTGGTACAGCTTTGCAAAAAAAATAATAGACACAAAAACATAAAAATGATTATACTGTCTACGCTGTCATTCATTTTTCAGATAGTATGTGGCATTTTTGAATTGATATTGGTGGAATTGTTTACCATCACTTTCTCCTCTGAGTTTCACTGATAATTACACTGCAATATTGACCTCTGAGTTTCTCAGACAATTAAACTCCCGGAAATAATGCATATGGTGACAAATAACAGGTAAATTAGTTAACATGTAATTAACTGCCGTGTTATTTTTAAACACTAAATAATTATTGCTGGATATACACACACCTTCTTTATTTAATATTAGCATTGCCATTCAGCTCATTTTAATTACCTGTCAATTGACAATTTTTTGTGTTAGTTATTCGATCACCATTTTTCGGAGTCTGTTAATGAGACTTGTCTGTGTTTTAATTTTAGTAAATGTGTTGTAATAATATATATTAAAATTACATCAAATACCCTTACACAATTTTCAATTAATGAACATGTACAATGTATATAATTTCAAAATACTGCCGATGGCATATAAAAAGCTCTTACTCAATTTATTTAAAAAAATCATTTCCCATTTTGAATAGTTGGTCAAACAATTCAGATAACATATTATTTTAATATAATGACCAATGCACAAAAATTTGATTTTGGTTAAAACAACGGGATCATGAAAATTAAATACAGCTAAAAAAAAATTCCACCAACTTAGAAGATATTGCGAAATTTGGCTCCCGAGAAAAAAACACTTAAATACGGTATTGTCTTTATATAAAATGTTACTGCTTACTCTCACAATGTGTTGATCCATCACCATGGTAACCATTTTTACATTTGCAGTGTTGTGTGACATCACAATATGCATTAACTACACATCTGTGTCCATTACAAAGTTCTGAAATTAAAATGTTAACAATAAATATACAAAAATCATCTTCTTTTACTATCATATAAATAAAGAACTCCTACTAATAACTTGTTTTTCATGTAACAGGTGTGTCATAGGTTCCTGTTGTAAATTCAGTAAGACTCGTATAAATTTACCACTAAATAAAAAACAATGCAATCAACATAAGATGTTTGCTGGATGTTTATTGTGTGATACACATCTTACAACATCCCATATGGAGTCATGTCAGATAACCTCTCATTTACTTTTGATAAACTAACATCTTACAACATCCCATATGAGTTCATGTCAGATAATCTTTCATTCACTTTGACAGTCCAGTCTTTTGCCAGACAGTAAAAATATATTGACCAATCAGAAAACAGTTCTCAGCATGTGCTCTGTTTAATGATATACAAACTGGTCTATCAAAAAGCTAGTTAATGCCATTTATATTTAGTATTTCCATTGCAGGTTTTTAAAAAAAATCTATTTTTTTTATAATTATTCACATATAACTGTCAACTCGTTTGCTCTGGTCCCATATATCCTGAAGCCCCTCGCTATGAAGGATCAACTTATTTCTATAAATCTGAATTTTCTCTTCTGAAATGTAATCAATGCCAAGATTGGTTCCTTTTGATCTATTAGTTCTGTAGGAGAGGGTTAAAATGTGAAAAAGTTAAAATGGAAAACAGACAGATGACGTATGTGAAATGATGACACCTGAGTTCACCCCTAGTATTTAGTAGGGTTTGTGTTGCTGTGTAGTGTTTAGTAGACCATTGTTTCTTCTTTTGTCCAGCACTTTTTGACAAAAAATAAGGGCGAATTTTAGGGATAAAATTAAGAAATTTTAGGGCTAATTTAGGGCTAAAATTAGGAATTTCATAACTAAATTAGGGCAGTTTTAGACATTTAAATGGACTTGCCTTTGCAAATTTGACAATAAAGAAACTCACAAAAAATACTTTAAGTACAGGAAGGGTGTCTTCTAGGGTTCCATTGTCTAATCTGAATAAGACCTGCAAACTACATTAAGACTCATTTTGTATGAATGCATTTTCAAAATTGCTAGAGTAGAAATATAAAAAAAAATAGGAATTGACATGAAAAATTAGGGCTTTTTTAGGATTTCCCCTTGAATTCAAATTTTTTAAGGAATTTTAGCAAAACTAAAAAAAATTAGGATTTTTTAGGAATTTTAGGGCCGCTGGACAGCCTGTCATTATATTGTCTGTACCTAATTAATGCTTCTGATTAGGTATCTTCAAACTTTTCATATGTTTTTCGGCCAATCACATGTACACTAAAAAGGGGGGATGTTAGAATTCCATTAACTGGTCTTACTCTACTACATATTTGTGCCTCTCACAAGTCAGAACTTAAATTGCCTTCAGCTTCTGTCACTGTTTTCTCTTAAGATTGATTGTCCAATAAAAAGATGTTTCAGAGGAGTCATTATAGTTTTGAGATTTTTGACAGACATTGCTTCACTTTCCTTATATTTAAATAAATTACCACCAAATAATTTGTTCTATATAGTATGACTAACATTAAACATTCCCATCAAATAATTATTCCTTTTTTATTAGTGTACATTTCAGACTTAAAACATCAATGCAGGCCTTTCAATAAGAGGGGATACAGGTACTTTTACCCACTAAACATGGTAATTGATACCTCCTAATTTCAAAGAGTTTTGCAAAAGATATTCATGAAAAATATTAAAATTTTAAATAAAAGTACCACCTGTAAATAGTGAAGTACAGATACGCTTCAAAAATATTGAAAGTCCTGCCAATGTTATCATCTAAATACAATAACCGAAGTCTTAAAAATAACGTTAAAAAATATAGTTACTCTGACAGGTATGATATCCATCTCCTACAAAGCCAGGTCTACACACACAATTATAGTTTATACAAACAGCATGGGGGTTACACTTCTTACCATAACATATACCTTCAGCTACAATAATAATAATAATAATAATAATAAATTCTTTATTTATAGAGGGTTACACAGTTAGTTAATAACTAATCTTCCCTGAGGCCCTCATTGACATATTTCAACATACATTGTAAAATACACTAAATACAAAAGTTACATACAAGAAGCAATACATTGTAATAAGTATACACAAAAAGATTTAGTAAATATTTAAAGGTAATTTAAGGTACATCATCATTTAAAATGAGACTTTTAACTTTTATTTTAAATGCATTATGAGAGGAAGCTTGCCGTATCAAAAACGGAAGTTCATTCCATAGCTTTGGTCCAGTGTATGTAAAAGTTTTCTTAAAAAGTTCAGTTTTTGCCTTTGGGATTTGTAATTTTTCACTTACAACATTTCGGAGAGAGTAAGGATTTTTATCGGACAAGTATTATATTTTATTTTTTAAATATACAGGTGCTTCATTCTTTAGACATTTTGAAACAAGAAGATATTTATGGTATTTGATTCTTTGTTCAATACTCATCCATCCAAGTTGTTTAAACAGAGGTTCAGATGGTGCTATGGGATCTTGATCTAATATCAATCTTGCTGTTCTTTTTTGCAATTAAGAAATTAAGGTTATATGTTAGACTCAGATCGACGTCCAGCCTCTAATCAACCATCAATCCTCAAATCCATGTCCGATTTCTACGTCATAGACATCTGTACCTGAGATCTATGTCCTTTTTTTTCTTCAAATCCTCAAATCCTCGTTCAATTCTCAAATCTATGGCAGTTTCTCACTTTTCAAATCGATGTCTAATGACTTCACTGATGTATGCCCTAACCCTAACCAATAAATCGGCCATAGATCTAAGAATTTGGAAAGGATGCTGATTTGAGAATACCCTCAAATCAGATCGTGATTTGAGATAATGATGTCAGTGGATGCCGATTTGACGTATGGACGTTGATTTGAGTTAAGACATTGTCAGATCTGAGTCTATTATATCTACCAACCCTACACAGATATTCTTCTACCTTTTGAGAAAGATAACTTGTACTTTCCATTTAAAATGTAGGAGGGTTTTCATTTAAAATAATAGGAGTTTTGCTTGCAAACTTCTTGATGAAATATGAATAGGTGATCGAGTATATATTGAAAAGTTAGAAATTTCCCAAAAACAAACTGAAACTTTTAACCAAAATTGCTGCTTGCATGTGATGAAAATTTATAATTCATGCATTTATTTATAGCTTTTACACTGCCATTGGAGAGAAATATCAAATTCTCATTGAAATATTTTATAACATTGTCATGAAAGAAAATAATTGGAACTATTTATTTTTCTGATTCGGGTGTATGCATGATCTTTTTCAGTTTATATCTGGAAGTACATTATTATTATTACATTGTCATTATAAGCTTGACAATACAGGAATTCTCATTTAAAATATAGAAGTAGTCATGCTTACAAACGTTAGTGACTGACAGACAGTCAGGATGAAAACAATATGTCTCAGAAATCTTATATTTTATTCAAATGTTTTTGTAAAATCAATGCAAAGGTTTTTCGTATATGTGAATTTAACCTCGCGACTCGATCAGGGCGAAGTGTACAACATTATGTGATAAAGTTTGTCAGTCACTTGCGACAGGTCGGTGGTTTTCTCCAGGCATTCCGATTTCCTCCACCAATAAAACTAAAACTGACCGCTATTGCTATAACTGAAATATTGTTGAAAGTGGCGTTGCACTCCAAACCAATTTAACTTGCCATCATAACCGATTACTAATGAATGAAATAATACTGTATTATTATTGTTACCTACCTTCGCATTCCAAATATGGGTTTCCATGGTAACCATGATCACAAACACAATGGTTGTTTTCACAATGTGCATAGTCACAGCATTTCTTTCCATTACAAAGTGCTGTTAAAACACAATAAGAAATAATGATGTCAACTGTTAAAATCAGTATAGTATTTATTTTGCATACAAATACTATTCCAACACAAATGTGAACAAGTTTGCTACACATAGCCAATGCTGCCATATGTCCCCCACTCGAAAAAGGTGTAATCTGAATATCTTAGCCATGTCATATACATACATTTGTATATGTATTTATATCAGTAAAGGTATCCCCCCCCCCTCAAAATTCAAATTTCTGAATATCAGCCCTTGAAGAAGACAGAAAAGCAATGATATTTTATCTAAAAGGTTGATTACTTCCTCTTGCAAATGTCAGACGATGAAATAAACGGTTTGATGCCTTTCAAATATGACCTTTTGTTATGTGTCTAAAAATCCATGGAATGGTTTATAAAGAGTTGTGCTGAATTTAGTTATAAGCATGTACAACTTTTATAAAATAGTCAAAATGTCACCAAAGCAGGCTGAACTACATGTCATGAGTAACAATCCTACCAAATATGAACAAATTTTGTCATACGGTTTCAGAGGAGTTGTGTTCACAAGATATAACTAGGTTACAATATGCATAAAACAGTTAAGTCCCATAACTCCTACAAAATTTGTTGAATCAAATTGGCTGCATACTAGGCTCATCTACATGTAATGACTAACAATCCTATAAATATGAACAAATTCCCTAATACGGTTTCAGAGAAGTTGCATTCACAAAGTCTCACGACAGATGGACGGACAAAGACCATAACTATGTCCATCCGTTGGGGGGGTATGGGGGGTAGCTTGAGTCCCACATGATGGAGATATCAGATTTTGAGCTATATGTCAGCTTTATATATAATTTAACAACTGTATAGTATCAATAGTCATGACCAACAGAACTGACAATACTTACGATAACAATTATGTACACCATCACCAAAATAACCAGGTTTACAGGCACAGCTTGGGTATCCACCTCTCAATCCACAGGAAGCATGTTCATGGCATATTAAGTTCACTGGAGACTTGGTTAATGAACCTTTTCCTTCTTTTATCTCACAATTCAATAGGTACAGACAATCCAGTGTCATCATTGACTTGCCAATCTATAAAACAAATGGACAATTCTCAAGTACTTTATTCTACACAATGGGTGAAACTAGTGCAGCAGGCACTGCTAACCCTTCCAGGAGCACCTGATGTTCACCCCCAGTTTTTAGTGTGGTTTGTGTTGCTCAATCTTTAGTTTTCTGTGTAGTGTTTTGTAGATCGTTGTTTGTCCTTTTTGTCTTGGTCATTGTGTTATCTGTTCTTCTTCGATTTGCAGATTCTGATGACCCCTGTGGTATCTTTAAAATATGAATCTTTGACATGTGTAAAATATTCTGCAAAACTGTTATTTTTGTATGATTTATTATGAAAGGTAAGTTTTCAATTTTATACAACTTACTGTGGTTTTCATTTATTTTTGTTGATATCAATTTTCGTGGATAAACTGATAGCAAGACGTACGTTGACATAAATTGATAGCTTACCATTAATTGGGTTTGGGTTATGGTGTTGAACGCCACTTTCAACAAAATTTTAACTATATTGTGGCGGTCAGTTTTATTGATGGAGAAAACCCAATTACCCAGAGAAAATCACAGACCCTTCGCAAGTCACTGACAAATTTTATTACATAAATAATGCAGGGCTTTCAACACTTTCAAAAGTAGGAGGCTATTTTGAAAAAGTAGGTGGAGAATGGCAAGTGAAGCGAGGCTGAAAAATTTAGGCCGGGGTCTGTGGGCCGCCAAGGCCCCTATAAGCTGTAGGGTAAATGGTGAAAAATCCTGCATTCTTGGGGTTTCCTTACACATATTTTAACTTCCTAAAATTATTATTTTTCATATACCGGTATTTATTTTTTGTTTTACTTTAGCCTCCTTCCTTTCAAAATGTAAAGTTGTTTGGAATTTTGCATCAATTTCAAATTGCTCTGAGCTTATTGTCAGATATTTAATTATAATCATATCAAATTTTATCGCTGTTTCATTTTACACAAACAAATACTTCATGCCAAATACCTAAAGATAAATCATTGCATCATTCCAAATGCCTGAAAAGTGTTGATAATGTGAAATATTTCAAATTTTGACTTTTTTGCTTTACAGATTAATATTCTGTGACTTTAACTTTATATCATCCAATAATGGAACAGATAATATTTCTAAAATATCTTTCTTTTCGTTTATTAGCCAATTAACTATATATATATTTTTCTGAACATTGTTTGTTAAAACAAGTCTGCTTTGAAGTAAACATTTTGTAGAATTTATTTTTTATATAAATTAAAGGAAAGTATTTTATTTAAATTCACAGAGAAATAAAAGTTTCAGTGGATCTTTTCAACCATTTGTCATGAAAAAGCTTGTAATATTTGTCCATTTCAAAGGTTTCACTATTTCCCAAAAGCCTAAATCAAGTCCTCTATCGTATTATGCACAAAAGACAAGTTTAGATTTGGCACCAAATTGATATCCGATAATTGTTACGTGTCCGGTCCGGAGTGATTCTTGTTCTTATATTTCAAATATTGATATTTTCGTTCATTAAAGCGTTTCTGAGATTACGATTTTAATTTTGTCAATGTCCTTGAACTTCATCATATCATGGAAGAACGATAAATGACACAATAAAATAGTTTTGATCTGGCATTTCACTTTAGTCTTAATCAAAATAAATTATGGACAAATTGGAGATCAAAAGTGCTCTTTTATATAACAAACCCAGATTATTATGGGATTACACATTTTTCATCCTTGATACATAAAAAGTAGCCGGCGGCAGAGTGAAGTGTAGACGTCGAATTTCGGTGGCAACTGGCTTCAAATGAAAGCCCTGATAATGTTGAATCGAGTACACCTCACCATGAGTGGGATTCAAACTCACAATCTTAGTGGTAAATCAAACTACCATATGATCACGACCACCACGGCCGATGGCAATTGATACAATCGTGTATTGAGAACACCTGGAAAGTTAATTACAGTCTAGGATGAAAAATGAATGCTAAATACAGGTAAACTGATATGAGGTGACCCCGTATTAAAGTTAACATAACATGTAAATTCGGTCAGGAGGGTTTTAAACAGGCCATATTACATCAGGCAACAGCCAATTTAAGGTGACCATTATAGCAAGTTTTACTGTACAGGTTTTCCAAAGTTATGTCTGTACTTACAGGTATATATCCCATCTGTGTTTGACATCCACACTGTGCTATAGGTACACAATTGTCACCACTGTTGACAAATCCTGGGAGACACCCACAACCCTCTGTGGGAGGAAACATACAGGCTGTAGGGTCAGGATTTAGGTTTATACAAGTAGCTGGGCATCCACTCACTCTAGAACTGTACTTCATATTTCTGGGACATGAGATTGCTATAAAATCAGATTATACAATGTTTAATAAAATGTTGTTTTGAAACATATATTTCATGACATTACAGTTGAAATGACTGCAACAAACATTTAAACAGTTAACTGTAGAATGAATCAATTCTTTAACAAAAAATATTATGCAGAAACTGTTTTTCAGAAAAAAAAAAGAATTGCAGGCATAATACCTTTTGAGACATAAACACAGCATCAAGATTACTATTTCTCACCCCTTGGATAAAGTAGTTTGTTAATTTAGGTGAAAAAAAAATTCTATCTGACCCCGGCTCCAGGGTAAGACAAGCTACACACCGTTTTTCCCACAAAATTGTTTTCCATTGTTGAATTAAATTGTCGATTTATAGTGTCTTGGCAGTATTTTAAATGTATTTCACAATAAAATACAATGTATTTTATAAATATATTATAAATGCTACTACAACAGCGATAAATGCCTGTAAAAAAATTATTTGATGTTGGTCAAAGGGAGGTAATTTTTTTTATTTACGCTAGTTACCAAACAAAGAAGGGCACTCTATATTTTCTCAACGTAAACAAATATTGACACGATAGAAAGAGATGAGAAAAAGAGGCAAACTTCGTAAAAGGTGCAAAATTTTGTTATTGTAGAATCTATCACAAGTTTGTTAACTTTATTATTTTGAACCTCTTTAAATTTGTAAAATGAAAATCTTGTTTTATTTTATTACATGGCATTTTGGTCCTGTTATACGGTTTGTAAATTAATGGGCCAAACATTGACACGGTAGAAAGGGGTGAGAAAAAAAAGAGTCAAACATGGTGAAAGGTGCAAGATAGTAAAATTTTACTATCTTGCACCTCTCCCGGTGTCAGACCCTATATATCTATATACTATATCTTATAAAAATGAGTTTCTGAAAATATATGGTACTCATATACAATAGCGATTGTTGTTAAACATCAAGTGAGCAGTATTTTAGCTGACATGATGTGACTAGAACACGTTTACAGACAGTAAATCATAGGCACTGGAATGGGCCAATCAACAAATGTTTTGACTGCAACAAATAACAAAGGGGGGGGGGTTAGTTGGAGAGGGTCAGAAAATTGTTCTTGCCACCAACAATCACTCCCAACAGACTCTCTGCTCATCTAGGGCACATGCTACAAATCATCTTTCTAATTCATATAGCATCACACTCGCCAAACACAAGGCATTCATTTACATCCTGTTACTAGGTTCAAATAGCATCGCACTCTCCAAACACAAGGCATTCATTTACATCCTGTTACAAGGTTCAAATAGCATCACACTCTCCAAACACAAGGAATTCATTTACATCCTGTTACTAGGTTCAAATAGCATCGCACTCTCCAAACACAAGGAATTCATTTACATCCTGTTAC
>MJUT01056672.1:644989-655327 GCA_002080005.1 Gigantidas platifrons
GTAATCGAACTTAACCTGTATTTAATGGTCCACAGCATTGTGTTAAAGTTTGAAAAGATTTGGTTGAGCCATACTTTAAATATCATCCGGAAACCTAAAAAGTCCCTTTTTTCTAAGAGAAAAAGGGCCATAACTCAGGAATGGTAAATGTGAAATATACCGTAATCGAATTTAACCTGTATTTAATGGTCCACAGCATTGTGTTAAAGTTTGAAAAGATTTGGTTGAGCAGTACTTTAAATATCATCCGAAAACCAAAAGTGTGACGTACGGACGGACATGAGGATCCTATATACCCCCGACTCTCGTCGAGCGGGGGTATAAAAATGTGTAAAAATATAGGAACAAATGCTGAACTGTTCTTTAATGACAGGTGCACAGATTCCATTTTATATGGCTTCACACATCCGAATTTCAAACTAGGATACGTTGACTACAAAAAATGGGTACTCTGTCTTGTCTCTGTAGAAAATATTTCTATTAATGTGATGTGTACATCTTGAAAAAAGTATTTAGGTTCTATGAAAGCCATGAATGGGAACTGATTACATAAAATAAGTACTCTCTGTTTAATGTGTTTGAAAAATAAATAAGTTTCGAAATAAATGGAAATTACAACGTGAATGAATTCATAAACATATGTAAAATGTGATATGGAAGTACAGTGAAACAAGTGTCTAAAACAAACCTTGAATAAAATGGAATCCTGTATAAACAAAACCTTATATTAGTTGATCTGCGACGGTAGCCATGTAACAATTTTGTCGATTTTAGGCTCAATTTCGGGGTACCTGTAAAGTGCGAAGCGAAATGCAACGAAACGAAATGAAATAAATCGAAATGAAATAAATCTAAACGAAATTGACCGAAACGAAATAATACAAAATGAAATAAAACCTATTTTAACGAAACAATTTCTTGGAGAAAGACAAGACAAAAATTAAATGAAAAAAATAGAGAAAGTATCATTTAAGTGTAGAAAAAGATAGTTCATTGTTTTCCAGGTTATATTAAAAAAAATCGTTCTTCATCTAGCAATGACGAAATGATAAGAAAAAGTTTTCAGTTAAAGAGGATCGAATCTTTGAAGAAGCCGGCCTCTCCAACGCTAGATCAAAGGATGTAGCTGACCAATCAGCACACAAGAAGTCTACTACTAAGCAGTAAAAAACTTTATCTTTTTTTTTAGCTTTAAATCACGTGGAATCCAGGTTCTCTTTACTCTTTCACTGTTGAAGGAATGCAATTTAGTCGTTGATCTATGGACGAAACTGAGATATATGATTTTTTTCTCGCTAAATAAATTTTACCGAAATCCAGAACTGCTGACGACGGAGCATTTACACAATAGTAAGAAATATAACTGCATGACAATAAAAATTCTTCGGCAAAGAAATATACCAGCTTAGATTTGAATATTTATCTGGCAAACGGAGGAAGAATCTGACAGAAGGAACCAGGCATTTATGGAACTTTCCTCCGGTACTGAAGACCTGTGACTGATGACAGCTCGACAGAACTTCGACGATGCATTTAAAATTTATCGTCATAATAGCTATGTTTTTCAAGATCGATTTTTAAGTTGTTATTTTTACAGGTTTTTTTTAGTTTTTTTTTTTTAGCTCACCTGGCCATAGGTCATGTGAGTTTTTTCATGGCTAAGCGTCCTTCGTCGTCTGTCGTCCACTAGCTTTTCACATTTAAATCTTCTCCGCTATTGGCAGTGGTTATAATGTATGTAATCTTGCAGGAAACCTATTGTAGTCGACATTCAAAATTGACTATAAATGACCACTTAGCCATTCTTTGTGTAGATTTTACACGAACCGTAAATAGTATGATGCTGCCATCGCCAGCGTTGTCTGTCTGTAGATAGAGGTCTGCTTCTGATAAACCAATCCATTTGATATTTTAACACAATGATCCCCCATATAAGATACAGTGTGGGAATAATTTTAGGTGATCTAGCCAATTTTAGACCCCATCTCAGACTGTTGTCTTAACTAAAGCCTCTTTAAGCCCCAATTTTTGAAGAATAATCCAAGCAAAAACCAATACCCCTTTTCAGACAGATGTGACAAAAAGTATACTCCATGCCAGACAGATAATCAAAAATAGGACCCCGATTTTCAGAACATCACCATGTATATAGGAAGTTATTCCCCCATGTAACAGTCATTCTATTTTCGTCATTCGGCACAGTATAGCTGGAATATCACTGATGTGGCGTTTAGCAGTCAACAATAGATGAATAAATCATTTCGTCATTGATAGATGAAGAACGATTTTTTTAATATAACCTGGAAAACAATGAACTATCTTTTTCTATGCTTAAATGATACTTTCTCTAATTTTTTCATTTAATTTTTGTCTAGTCTTTCCCCAAGAAATTGTTTCATTTTGTATTATTCCGTTTCGTTTCGGTGAATTTCATTTCGATTTATTTCATTTCGTTCCGCATTACGTTTCACAGTTTACAGGTACCCTCAATTCCGTGGTTAGCTTTTATTCTTATTAGATCGTTTTTGCTGGTCTGGAGGGGATAGAAAAGGTTCCTCCCCTGAGACACAAATGGGACAAATTTTAATACACAAAACTTTATATAAAGTCCTAATGTAGGAAATCATTATTAATTTAACCTGTTTAAACACTGAACACCTGTCTATTCCGAACACAAAAGCTTGTCCAAAGGTTTAAACAAATTTCACTGTATTCAGTAACCATTGAAAGTTGCGGGAGAATGCTGATTACAAAAAATAGGTAACCTTTTTCTCTGCCCATCTACCATTCAGCAGACCATAAGTTATCCTGAATTTGCACTCTATACAACAAAAGCTACAATTTTTTTTTTTAATTCTAGAGTAAGTGCCTCATAATAACACAACATATTTCCCTATTGAAATACATACGACAGAATTTTTCTCTCCTCCACTTCACAATTACGCCCCTTGATTCACATTCAGCAGCCAGGCTATTTAATGATTCACACACAATTTTCTCACGTCGCTGGACATCGTGGAAGTATGCACAAACGTCATATCTACAGGAAGTATACAATGTCTCAGCAAGGTCTTCATGGTCCTCAATACATTCTCTGAATGGACTATGGGCCTGATTTTTTAGGTCCAACATTCCACAATATTCCATCTTCTGTATATACTGGTCCATTATTCCTGTACATGGGTCATCAATGGCCGTTGTTTCACATCTATCATATATCAATATCAATATCAATCATTTTACCATAGTATAATTGACTATCATTAATAACATTGGTGATGTAATAGTTAACATGTTCACCTCAAGTGCAGTAGATAGTGGGTTCAAGTCATGCTAGGGGCCATGGGTGGCTCAATGAGTTAGGTCGTTGGATCTAACAACTCATACAAGCCTATCACCAATACGGCGTGGGTTCGCGCCCGGCTTTGTACATTACAAAAAAGGGTGCCGCAAGTGATAAAGTTTACCAGTTGCTTGCCCATGGTCGGTGGTTCTCTCCGGGTACTCCGGCTTCCTCCACCACTAAAACTGGTCGCCATGATATAGCTGAAATATTGTTGAAAGTGGCATTAAACACCAAAAATCAAATCAAATCAAATCAAGTCATGGTTGGGTCAAACCAAAGACTATAAAATTGGTATTTGCTGCTTCGCTATGCACACACAGCATTTAGGAGTAAGAGCAAAGACTGGTTGGCTCAGAATCAGGATAATGTGTCTGAGTGGAGACAATGTTGTTTCAGTGTGCCAGCACTATAAAAATTCAACTAAGCGTGTTGGTCTAATACAAAGCTGGCATCTTCATCTTCTCATCAAATGTAATTTTACTCATATGATGACAACAACAATCAATCACTCTGTAAATAATTAACAATTCTGTGAAATAATCAGTATGTCCTTTTTTACATGATAAAAAGCTATTCTTCCCTGTGATATAAAGTTGCAGTTGTTTTTTTTTTCTCTTTTATTTTAGTCTGTTAGGTGCTGGATAAAAGATATGTTCATAACTGAATTGGTTTTGAAAGTCTTGTTTTTAGGGTTTGGGTACATGGGTGCTTAATATTTCAGCCGGTCAGTTTTATTGGCGTAAGTGACCGCAGTACCAGAGAAACCATAAACCGGCTGCAAGTAACTGATAAACTTTATCATAAACATTCATTTGTACAAATGTACAACTATCACAATCTTCAGTGGTGTTTTTGGTACTGATTAGATAGGTATATGTAAATCTAACTATATAAACAAGTGTTGCCATGCCAACTGGAACCCTATCTTATTAAGTTATTAAAACTTTGGTTAAACCATTTCCGTAATGTCACAAAATGAAGTTTAAGAGACAAACCATATTATCAAACTTTCTAAATATCATAAAAGAATTGTCGGCATGATATAACTGAAATATTGTTGAAAGTGGAGTTAAACACCATAACCCTAAAAGAATTCAGTTAACATAATAAAAGACAAAAAAGCCAGAAACATACTCATCCGTTTCAAAACCAGTATTATCTTCTACTTCAAAACTTTCACCAATCATAACTGCATACTTTCTCTTTCCAGTTACATCTTTACCATCCTTGGTAACTAAATCATCATCAATTCCATTACAATTTCCACACAGACCTGTTAAATCGTTTCCATATCTCCTGGGTACCATGACGATAGCCTCTGACTTACCGTTCCATAATATGGACACACCACAACCTGTTACAAGTCTCCCATATTCTCCTGTGTTGTATATTGTAACATTCTTGTCAGGCAGTCTGACTGGCATATAATGAGCTAAACCATCAATCTATATAATATACGTCAAATATGCACCAGTATATCATTAATAAATATAGCATAACTAACCGTAGATTTTGAATATGAGTGACCGAAGTACGCATTAGGATTAAACGAGTGGGCGGAACTTGTTCCGTCCACGAGTTTAATCATTAATGCATATTCAGTCACGAGTGGTCTTATTTTGATATTCAAAATGTATGATTTAGTTATACTGTTTATTATATAGACTTTCAAAATTTCATATATATAATTTTTTTTATTTGTATATATTTCATTCCACGCGTAAAAATCTACAAGCAACGATACTAAGGGGTTCAGCTGGAAGGATCTGCCATCTTGAAAATGTGAAATCCTACATGTGATATTTACAACATTGAACAATACACAAAAATAATTAAAATGCTTACCTTGAAAATTTAGTTCAGTTAAATTTGATCAAAATTGAAGTGTACACGAACCCAAATAACGTCTAATCTTTATGTTTCAAACAGGAAGTCTTCATATGACGTCAATGACGTCATGTTGGTTATGTGCCAAAGCCGTCAATAACATTTCGCAGAATTTTTTCAGTTTACAATCGTATGTGTATTCACCGTAACACAACAAGGGACGTAACCACCACACTTATAGTAGTGTAAAAGTAGTTCCGGCGGGAAAAAACTGATATTTCACGGATAAATCCCCATAATTCACACCTATCTATATAATAATTAATAATATTTCATTGTCCTCTAAGCATATTTAACAATAAAGAGTGAGTGAGTGAGTGATTGTTGTTTAACACCAAATGAGCAATTTTTCAGTATATCATGGCGAGTACAAGTTACATTAGATGAGAAGATGATGAAGCCTGTTTTGTACTAGACCAACATGCTGCATGCTTAGGGGAGAAGTAGCAAATACAAATTTTATTGTTTTTGGTTTGACCTGACCAGGACTTGAACCCAAGATCGACCATTTTCAAAGCAAGCACGTTTAACCATTACTGTTACACCACCGATGTGGTTTACAAAATAAAGAACATGTATAACATATTTATATCTATACAAATTTAACAACGTATGGTTCAAAATTGAAGAGTTTTTTGTCTTCAGTTGTAGAGACTGTATTATTAAAGGACCCAAACTATGTATCTGTCATAAATTTGTAAAATTTCAAATTATTTTGAACTATTATTTATTCTTCTATGTATGTAGTTTAGAAAGAGTAAGTTTACAGATTTTAATTCAGAGCAATATTTGTATCAGACAATATTGATTTTTAGCAACATAAAAAGAAATGAAATTCATCAACAATATTTTTGTTGTTACAATTAAATGTGATACTTACTAATACTTGTTTATTTTTGTGAAGTCTGATAGTAATACCATACATGTGGACATCTATCAGCCTTGTATACGATATTCTACGTCTACTTCCTCTCCGTTCATTTTTTACTTCTATATTAAATGAGCAGTTTCCATGGGGATCTATGTATTTGGTCATGGTATATTTACAGAAACCATTAAATGTATAATATTTCTTGTCAAACTGTCTGTAATGAGGATCACCATATGCTGAACATGTACATAAATCTGAAAACATAAAAATATATAGAGCATGTGTGACCCAGCTTCCAGTAATAGTAAACAGGGTCATAAGTCAAGATTGAAAAAAGTTGTAAAGTCCTATATAGAACTTGACTTACCTTTTTATTGTCCCTGACCCTGTGTATAAATTACAAATAATTTGTCTCAGGGGAACTAAAGTTATTGAACAGAAATCAAATGTGTGACATACATATGTATGGACATACGGACATGAGAAAAACATAATGCCCCAGATGCCTAGTATGCAGGGGTAATAAAAACAGCTGTCCAACAACTAGTCGAGTATCTCTGTAAATCTTCAAACTTACAGGTAGATAATAGGAAACCATGGTCATGATCAAATGGTCATTAGATTTTCATCTACCTATGCAAAAATTACCTATCTGTGTATTATCACCAAACTTTTTGATTTGATACAATCTTATGTGATACAATTGTCACTTTGGACTTGCAATAAAACTGAATGCCACCACAAATGAATACTGAAATACATGATGAAATGAAGACCTAGATATCTAATTTAGTGCACACGACCTTCATCAGATATAATCAAAGTTAAAAGATTAGAAAAACAAATACATTTGTAATTTAACATCTTTGGAAGCAAGGAACCCAAAGAGCCTAAACAGAACAGTCAAAATCAGCTACGGAACAGTCAAAATCAGCTACGGAACAGTCAAGATCAGCTACAGAACAGTCAAGATCAGCTACAGAACAGTCAAAATAAGCTACAGAACAGTCAAAATCAGCTATGGAACAGGACAGTCAAAATCAACTACTGAACAGTCAAAATCAGCTTCTGAACAGGACAGTCAAAATCAGCTACTGAGGTTACATATACCTGAGATGAATCTTAGATTTAATAATAATTACATAAGTGTTATTAAAGATCCATAAGTAATTATCATAGTCTAGTCATTACCTACCTTCACATGTTACATGAGGATTACCACAGAAACCTTGTTTACATCTACAATGCCCTTCACAACACTCAGTAATTATCATAGTCTAGTTATTACATACCTTCACATGTTACATGAGGATTACAATAGAAACCTTGTTTACATCTACAGTGCCCTTCACAACACTCAGTAATTATCATAGTCTAGTTATTACATACCTTCACATGTTACATGAGGATTACCACAGAAACCTTGTTTACATCTACAGTGCCCTTCACAACACTCAGTAATTATCATAGTCTAGTTATTACATACCTTCACATGTTACATGAGGATTACCAAAGAAACCTTGTTTACATCTACAGTGCCCTTCAAAACACTCAGCATTCTTCCCACATTCACTGTTATCAAAACAAACTGAAAAAAAGTTAATTTATAAAGCATTCTTCCCACATTCATTGCCATCAAAACAAATAAACAAAAATGTGTGTATAACAAAACTCCTCTGAACTAAACAGTGTCATCTAAAACAGTCAAACCTTTATTGTAATCACATCTATTATAAAGCAATAACTTTATTGTGTGACATTAATTTTAATTTCCCTTCAGAGTCAATTTCATATTAATTAGTGACTACCTGTCTTATATGACCCTATTTCAATGTTCCATCGGTAGGGCATAAAAGACAAGTTTTACTGCCCATTGATTGTACCGGTATGCAAGAATAATATGCTTCTTCCATATATATATATAGGTAATAGGAGATTTAATATCCTTGACATGAGATGAGGTGGTAAATTCCATCTTTTCCGCAAGTAGAGAATAGTGGAATGAGAGTAAAAGATGTTAGACAGTAAATTTCAAACACTATAAAAAGATATTCAAATCTCTTATAATGCCTTGTGAAAACACCTATTATCCATTATCCCGGGTCAAATGCAGTCCGCAAAATTAAAATTTGAATTTACTGGTCCGAATCAAATTATTAAATTTATTATTACATAGTTCTAAATACAAACTTGAAAATTTAGTGGTCCAAACAAAGTTTTACTGGTCTTGGGCAGGAGGACCGGTATTTATTGTGAGGACTGTGAATGATGAAAAAGTAAACATAATCTAAATAACTGTTAGAAAATTCATGCCACTTCCTACATAGTTTTAACTGATTGATTGATTGATTGGTGCTTAACACTAACTTTAACAGTATTTCAGCAATATTGTGGCATAAACAAATGTAATAAATTAATTTGTTCAAACAAATTTCAATATATAACATTTAAAAGTTACCAGCTTTCTGTGTGGTAAAACAGATTTGAAATCGTCCATCACATCCTCGTTCTGTCCACAATCCTCCCCTTTTATCAGCTCCATATGTCACCTCCTCCTCACACAGGTCTTTCGAGTATTCCCTCATCAACAGAATGGAAGTTATGCCCTTGGAACGAGGTACTCGACATACCCTTCTGTCCAGTGATTTTGGCCTGCACCTCACTGTTTTGCATATTATTTCACTCTTTTGCTCTGCTAATAAAAATAATTAACCATTACTTTTATAAAAATTTAAAAAAAACTGATTTTGAATATGCCAATATAGCTACCTATACAATCAGTGCCTATCACCACTGAAGTTGTGAGTTCAAATCCCGTTCAGGTGAGGTTTATTCCATACAACATTATGTGATAAAGTTTGTCAGTGACTTTCGACAGATCTGTGGATTTCTCTGGTTTCCTCCACCAATAAAACTGACTGCCACGATATAACTGAAATATAGTTGAAAGTAACGTTAAACACCTCTAATAGCTTGATACTTTGTTACATAAAATCACCTTAATTTGACCTTTTGACATCTATTTTTTTATTTAACAGAGAAAATCATTAAAAATATTTTTTTCAATTATGAGTCAATGTCATGTCATGAGGTTTGCAGATTTAAAGTAATATTACACCAGTTTTGGGTGAAGAAAATTTTTCCCTGAAAATTCAATTTGGAATACGGCGGTACCTTTACTAAGCTATTCATGTATGTTTCAAGTCAAAATATGTTCTCAACCACTAGAAATCTGCAAATCCATGTGCATGTTTATCGTCCTCGCCATTGTTGTGGAGACTGATTAACTTTCGGTTGTTTTGTTCCGATGATTGCAGATCATGACCTCGTGAAGAAAAGATAAACAATCATGGATGCTGAGGTAAGCACGCACACATTCCTGACAATGATTATTGAGAAATCTGTCTGTTTCATGTCGTGTGAACCAATTTTTTTTTGCAATTATTCTTATGTGGTACACACGGAATATATATATTTTTTCATCAACTGAACATTGCACATGAGCGATAATCTCCCCGAAAGAGTTAAAATCTTGGGTCATGCGCATATATATATATCCTTTGCATTACTGTATGGGAATCAGAATTATCTGCTGTCAAATATTTTGTGATTTGCTCTTAAAATCTGCCGTTGAGTGGATTTTTAATGGCAGTTGATTTTAGTTCAAATTAAGTGACATAATGATATGAAGTGAAAATATTTAATCAAAAAATTTCACAATATTTGCCTTTCATATTACTTTAATTTGGTTTTGGGGATGCAGGAATTGTTTTTATAATATCTTGAGATTGATATTCCTATTTTCCTTTAATGTAAATCAAATCCTTAAAACTTGATCCATGAAATTGACTACCACTATTTTGCAATTATTCATTTTCTTTATCAAACAGGATACTAAGCATTGCCTATAAAGAATAGTTCATTATATAACTGTTACAAACGCTAAACCACACTACTGAACTGTTTTATTCTAAAATAGGTTTTTGATGCATTTGTGATGCTGTTCACTAGGAACTATAAGTTATAGTATCTGTATCTGTAATGTTATGTCATAGGATCCCTGCTGGGCTATGATATGATATGCAATTAAAATCAGCACGGGTCAAACCATTATTTAAGAAAAACAATAGAACAGAGATTGGAAATTATAGACCAATAAGTATACTGTGTATTATATCAAAATTTTTAGAAAAAGCAGTATATAAACAGCTAGAATCATATTTAGTAAAAAAAA
>MJUT01056672.1:672029-684516 GCA_002080005.1 Gigantidas platifrons
TTATTGATCTTTACTGTCATTTGGTTTGTAGAGGGTCATGTTTTATTGATCTTTACTGTCATTTGGTTTGTAGAGGGTCATGTTTTATTGATCTTTACTGTCATTTGGTTTGTAGAGGGTCATGTTTTATTGATCTTTACTGTCATTTGGTTTGTAGAGGGTCATGTTTTATTGAATTTATTTACGTGTCGTGGTATCCAACTCCGTTTCCATATCACTTGCTGTTCGTGTCGTTTAACAGTAGCACGACTGGTGTCACTAATGGAGCAGGAACTGTCTACCCTTTCGGAGCACCTGAGTATTTAGTGGGTTCGTGTTGCTCAGTCTACTGTTTTCTGTGTATTGTTTTTTAGATCATTATTTGTCCTGTTTTTTTTTTATTTTATTTTATTTTGTCCATTAAACTTTCTTCGATTTACTACTCCTGGTATCTTCAAACTTTTCGTGCCTGTGTCTCTGGATTGTCCATTAAAACAGGAGAAATCTCCCCTCTAAAATAAGACATACTAAATATGTCCAATGTCAATGTAACTTATTCTTTCTATCTTTGACAAATGCAAAATTGTGCAATTGAATGTTTTGCACTTATGTCCAATTAATATTTTCCACTTTTTATATAAGCGCTTTAATTAACATAAGTTTTCATTACATTTAAAAAAAAGAAGATTTTTTTGCACTTTAGTTCAATAGTTTTTATACTTTAAGTCAAATCAAAAGTATTTGCATTTAAGAGCAATTATTCTTTTATTGCACTTGCGGTAAAAGAAACTGGACTAGAGAAACATAGCACTGTTATTTTTTTCCAAATGACTTGCCATATGAATTGAGAATTGATTTATTGGGATGCATCGATACATATGTTGCTGTCCCCCTTTTTTTGTTCGATGTGAGAGATGACTGTTCATTATGTTGATATTGGAGAAATTGTTGACAATCTCTGTTTTATTTCATAATTGGTGTTACATGTCTGTATTAATGGTTGGCATCCGAAGCTAAATAATAGCTGTGCCCATATTGTGGTGGACAAATGTACTTGTTGGAAGAAAGCCGGGGTACTCGGAGAAAACTACCAACCTGCAGCAGGTCACTGACAAACTATATAGCATATCGAGTGCACCTTGCCACGGAGTGAGAATCGCAATAATGCGCAAACTTTAGTGGCGATAGGCATTGATTGCATAGGTAGTACGTAAACATAAATCTAACATGATACACTAGTATATATTATTAAAATGAATACAAAGACTAGATACTAAATTACTTGACAATAACTGTTTTTTTATTTCCCTACAATACTAGGAGGGTCACGACTGTGGTCCATTTTCTCCTACTCTGGAATATTTAAATATCCATACAGTTGACTTCGTATCTCCAACCCAAAGATTCCCTTCTTTATCTAATGCCATTGCGTTCGGTCCTCGTATGCCGTCTTTTTCCGACAGTAGGAAACCAATGAACTGTCCGCTTAAGTCTAACAAATGAACTGCATGGTTACTCCAATCTGCAACAAGCACGTGACCAGATTTGTCCGCAACAATTCCAAAAGGGTTAAAAGGTTTTTTGAGAGTAACCTCCGATGGACCCCGGTAATAATGTTTTACAACCCCATCTGTAGTAAGAGTTGTTATTCTTACATTATTTTCTTCTCTATCAGAGACACAGATGTCACCAAGCATATTTTCATGAAGTCGGTATGGCGCGCAAAATATTTCTTGGCAACCATCTTCTTCAAGTTGGTCAAGTATCTTGCCACTCTCGTTAATTCTAATAATCATACGTCTTGACGTGTTTGACCGTGTAGTGACGTAACTGTCTACTGCACAAACCAAGAGTTCGTTTCTCTTCGAGAAAGTAATTCCACCGGGGTACCAGTTTAAATTAACAAAATCTGTCGCCTTCAAATCTTGATCAAGCTTTACAACTTTCTTTCCGTCATAACTTGAAACAAACACTTCACCGTTGGGTCGGCCATGTATATCATCAATCTGCATATCTAATTGTTGTGTTCGCAATTTGACACCTTTATTTGAAAACAAATGCATTTGGTTCGTACCCCATCCACAACATATCCACGCTTCTTTGTCAGATATTGGAGCTATGGCATGAATCGTGTCCATAGTCTCGGAAACTTTAAAACTAAATAACAGTTTAACTTCAAACTGTAATGCTATTCTAAGCCCCCAGGGTACGGGAAGGTGTGGCATCTTTATTTCAGAATCCTCGCAGTAACCTACCATGTCTTCCAAACATTTTCCATCATCATCTCCAACATGGAACGTGGTACTTTTGCACGATTTTAATCCGGATTGAGGAATTTCTTTATCAACATGCTTGAACCGGTTCTGAATTTTATGACACATAAGAACAACTTCAGCATCGCATCCAAGATTCAGTATTTCTTCTACAGAATTGTTAATAGACGATACAGATTTAATAGTATGGGCTGTCATATCTACGTGTTTGCCTATACGCTCATTTTCTTCTTCCTTTCTCTTTTCAACTTCTGACACCAAACCATCCCCAATCTTGTCAATTTGATCCTTTAAGAACTGACATCTTTTCCTAATATCTCGTATGGCTTCCTGCGAATACCCGTCAAGCATGTTTTTACAATTTTCCATTTCCCCAACATAGTCTTGAAGACAAGGCAAATATTCATGCATACTTTTAATCATTGGATTGACCTTTTCTCGTTTATCTTTTGCCCCTTCGTGGATACCTTTATATTTGTGTCCCTTATGATCGGAAACCTTTGACACGCAGTCCTTACAGACAGGTACTTCACAAAACATACAATAAAACTTGTTCTCCTCTTTGTGTTTCTCACAGAATGACTTGTGTGTCAGTTGTGTTATACTCTTTGTTTCCGGTTTTGACAATTTGATGATATGGTGTTCACGGCCGTGTTCCTTCTCTGCATGGCGGTTACTACAAGATTCACAAAAGTTACTTTCACATTCTAGACATCTATCTACAGCCTCTGTTGTCTCCTTACATGTATCACAATTGGAGAAAGTTGAAAAAGCGGCACTAGCCTGAATAGCCCGGATATAGTAATTAACTTTGTATCCTTTAACTCCAGACTTTGGAATTGTTATTTCCGTTCGACACATTGGGCAAGCAAATGACACTTTCGCTTGATCTTTGTTAATATGTTTCTCTAAACATTCTCTACAAAAACTATGAAAGCAATCTAAAATCCTGGGATCTCTATGTCTCTTTGAACAAATGTTGCATTGAAGCGGGTCCGCGGCAGACATCCTTATTTTTAAAATCTACAAATCGTGGTGTATAATAAAGACTCGTGAAATGTTCAATCTCTTCTTTCTTTCGTAATGAAACTCGTCAATATACAAAAATGGCACTTCGATAACTTCACTTGGTATAAAAATCCACGTGTCTAGACGTAGAAAATTTCAATATTAATGAACTAAACAGCTAATTAATTTGTCCTTTATCCACACAATATATCAACATAACCTGAACCATTCAGGAATCTATCGATCATTTATTTAAACCCTTCAGTAATGTCAAGGTATAACTAGAAACCAGAACAGTCAAGAACACGTTAAAAGAGGATCAATGCAGGACTCTTAACATTCATTTTCAATCAGATTCTGTTTTAAAATGAATTATTCCTTGTGTACGATAATACATTGAACTGTTGTTGTTGTTTTTTTTAAATGCTATTTTGTTTTCGATCTGTATAATTTACTATAGATGTTAATGTTCTATATATATCCTTTAATATTTTTATATACATGTTCAGACGTGATGCTATTTAAATACAGATTTAAGATATAAATACGTGATCATTCTACCAAGGATATAACAAATACAATTGTGTATCGTTGTATGTGTTAAAAGCCGATAATATATAAATATATGATATTGACACTTTATTAGTATACCTTTGTGATAAACATGGATAGAATCTTTTGTTTTTATTATTATCAATTTAATCTGATAAACTTAAAGGGATGATGTCATTGAATTTGTTTTTTGTCACAATATTTTTACAAGGAGTAACGTGATTAAAAACATAAATTAACACTACTTATCGAGTTTTAAAGTAAAAAAAAATCAACCATTCGAATATGTTACAGCTTGAAATACGTAAATCAAAGTGATCTCTAATGTAGCTCCGGTAGAACAAATAAACACAAAACTTGGGGAATAATTATATGTAACTGTATTAATTTTTGATGACAAGTTTTACCAAATTTACAATGTCTGCTCCTTTCCATAGGTACCCGATTTGCGGAACCCCCCTCCCCCCTTTTTACATTTTTTTTTAATTCATCACTTTTGTGGGACATTTTCATTATAAACAGTGTTGAACAACTTCAAACATTACCAAAAACTCAATCCGAGATCGATATAAGCCCATTTCTAAAAACACAAAAACCCTCCTCTACTCTAGTATAAGAATAGACTAGAGGAGGGTTTTTGTGTTTTTAGAAATGGGCTTATATCGATCTCGGATTTAGTTTTTGGTAATGTTGAAGTTGTTCAACACTGTTAATAATGAAAACGTCCCACAAAAGTGATGAATTAAAAAATACAAAAAGGGGGGAGGGTCCACAAATCGGGTACACATGCTCCTTTCCCGCACCAAAGAAGAGAAAAAAGAATAAACGTCGGAACTGTCCGGAACGCCCCAGCGATTCCGGACAATTATATTATTTTACCAGTTTCTTCATCAACCAGAATTTAGGAATATAACAGATCAAACAAGTCTGTTAATTATAGCGCTGTGCCATTAGCTATTGTATCAGAAGGAATGGATATTGATTTCAAACTAATAGACGAATGCGTAAAACCTAAATGTTTGATTGTTTGTTTTCAGATGGTGTTGAACGCCACTTTCAACAATATTTCAGTTATATTGTGGCGATAAGTTTTATTGGAGGACGAAACCGGAGGACCCGGAGAAAACCACCGACCTGTCACAAGTCACTGACAAACTTGTACACCTCGTCCTGATCGAGATTCGAACTAACATCAGTGCTGATAGGCACTGATTGCACAGGCAGTTGTAAATCCAACTACCATACGATAACGGCGACGACGGTCCCTAAAACCTTAAAGCAAACAAACATGTTAAAATCCCATATAAACAAGGGCAACGGAAAGCGTGGCGTATCCCCTCGCTTAAAAGTTTGACCCGGTTACCTTGACCTTTGACCTATGACATTGAAAATCAATAGGGTTCCAGATTCTCTTAAGGACTAAGTATGTGCCAAGTTTGTTCAAAATCCATTGAAGGAGAATGTCCACAAGGATATTACGAGAGGACGGAAGGATGGAATGAAAGACGGACGGATGGACGGTAGCTTACTATATCCCTTCGCAACTTCGTTGGCGAGGGGATAACAAGGGCAACGCAAAGCGTGGCGTATCCCCTCGCCTAAAAATGTGACCCAGTGACCTTGACCTTTGATCTTGAAAATCAATAGGTTCCATATTCTCTTAAGGACTAAGTATGTACCAAGTTTGGTCAAAATCCATTGAAGGATGTTGATTCTAGAGTGTTCACAAGGATGTTACGGCAGAACGGACGGACGGACGGAGGGACGGAAGGAATGAAGGAAGGAAGGACTGTAGCGTTACTATATCCCTTCGCAACTTCGTTGGCGAGGGGATAAAAATAAAGCTGTTTATTACTATGGAAAGTTATAGCCTAACTGAAAACAGTAAGATATTTTTATATAAATTCTTGTATAAAAGCAAACGATAATAATTTGAAATATTATTTATCTCATCCTTATAAAGAAACTAGAAAGATCATAATAAAAGTGACCATCAATTGTAAATAGAAACTGGAAGATAAACACAAAAACACCAAGGGATCAAAGAAAATGTAAATTATGTACCTGTCTAGATGACGAATATCATTTCTTTTTCAACTGTGATATTAATATAAAAAAATATATATAAGAGCAACGTTTGTAATATTAAAGAAGATCACTATACATTTAATAATGTAAGTACAATTTAAATATCAAATGTAATACTAAATCCATCAACACCTGAAGATATCAACTAATAAACTTTATCACTTGCGGCTGCGAGTCGAGTGCACCCTTTTTGTAATTTACAAAGCCGGGTGCGAACCCACGCCGTATTGGTGATAGGCTTGTATTATTTGTTAGGTAATCAAACTAACTGACAACATTTCTGTTGTTAAAAAGGGGGGGGTGTCTATTCAACCCCGGGACCTCTTGCATTGTAAACCCCTCTACCAGCCGAGCAAACGGACATCTCTACTAATAGCATGCAGTTAGCGGAGTGTGATTATGAAACTACTACGTATACGGTCCCTATAACATTAGATAAAAGAGTGCTCCCATCGGGCCCACTGAGAGGGGGGGGAGGGGTCAGCCGTGGCGTCGTCCCGGGGCCCATGAGTTATAATTAAGGGTCCAAACAAATAAACAAGTAGAAAGCTGTTTTCTAAATCACGATTCGTCAATTCATTTTTGTTGTAATGATTCCTTGCTTATGACACACCGTGGTGGACTTAGTTTAAGTATCATTATTTGGAGAATTGGAGGAGGGGGACCAAGTTTCCTTTTGCCCTGGGGCCCAAAAATTCTCTTCTTCTATCGTTAATCAGCAAGGGAACAAATCCATCACGCTGATGCTGTGTCATCGAGTGCAGGTGCTTTACAAATTGTGAAACTCTATGTACAAATTAAAATGTGGTTGGTGCAGGATAAAAACAAGGATGGTTATCTACAGCATCGCCTGATCTCTGATCTCAGGGTGGAAGTGTGACCAGAGATTTCCCTTGAAGGTGCCCGAGTCGGTGTCTGTAACAGTATCTCTTGGCAGCTTGTTCCAGTTTCTTATCGTCCTCGGGTAGAAGCTGAATTCATATGCCTTGGAGTTACATTGAGGTTGACGGAATGGCTGTGTCTTGTCTTTCTGTTGTTAACTAGATAGAGTTGAGGTATTTCAGTGGCAACTTGGTGGTAAATAATTTTGTGGAACACACTCAATCTGTTCACTGTTCTTCTTGTTTCAAGTGTAGGCCAATGTAGTGAGTGTAATATTGATGACATTAAGCCTGGATGATAGTT
The DNA here is from genome assembly GCA_002080005.1 of Gigantidas platifrons. Taxonomy (NCBI): domain Eukaryota; kingdom Metazoa; phylum Mollusca; class Bivalvia; order Mytilida; family Modiolidae; genus Gigantidas; species Gigantidas platifrons. The sequence goes on from MJUT01056672.1 coordinate 679,115, forward strand.
GTAGTTGTTGGTGACAAATCTAGCTGCTCTGTGTTGTACCATTTCTACCCTGTTGATGTCCTTCTTCTAGTAAGGGTCCCATTCTGAACTACTGATGCGGTCTAACGAGTGCCATGTAAGCGTGTTCTTTGATGTTTTGGGGGCATCTGTACAGATTTATCATTACAAAGTTTAGCTGTTGTGATGCTTTGTTGAATCCACATTACCTCCAAGAATCTTGGAGTTAATGTGGTAGATCCAACTGAACTTGCTGTCCAGCTCCACTCCGAGGTATGGGTTGTGTTCTTTCACTTCAAGTTTAGTTCCATGTAGTAAGTATGGTCTGTCAATTCTATTACGTGTGTTATGAGTGATCGGGAGAACATAGCATTACTTTGGACTGAATGACATCTTCCAGTCGATAGACCACTTTTCTAAGCCTGTAAGATCTTGCTGAAGTATTTCTGTGTCGTGTTGAGATTGGATGTTTCTGTAAATTAGGCAGTCATCTGCAAAAGTTGTTAATTTATCTCCGATGTCGGTTATGCATAGTAGGAATAGAAGTGGTCCTAGCACATGCAGTGCCTTGTGGAACGCCTGATCGTACAGTTGCTTGTTTTGATTTGATTCTATCTAGTAGTACTAATTGTTTTCTACTCTGGAACCAGTTTTCTATCCAATTTACTGTTAACGAGTCAATGTCGCTATGTCTGAGTTTATGAATCAGGTGACGGTGAGACACGGTATCGAACGCCTTACTAAAATCTAGTATGAGAATGTCTGCTTGGTCTTTCTGGTCTCTTATCTTAGCTAGGTCTTCAGTGGCGGCCCTGGATCCCATAGCATACGCTTAGACACACAATGCACCGTAGATTTATGTCTGCTTGGTTTTTCTGGTCTCTTATTTTAGCTAGGTCTTTAGTGGCGACCCTGGGTCCCATAACATACGCTTAGATACACAATGGACCGTAGATCTACGTCTGCTTGGTCTTTCTGGTCTCTTATTTAGCTAGGTCTTTAGTGGCGGCCCTGGGTCCCATAACATACGCTTAGATACACAATGGACTAGATCTATAGTAAATATATAATCTCGTTGAGATTAGGATTCCGAAGAAATTTTTGTCTGTATCTTATGATGATGATACAGACAAAAATTTCTTCGGAATTCTAATCTCAACGAGATTATAGTAAATACTCACTTATCCGGACAGTTAGAATTTCTCGATAAGAGATAAGCTTATTCAGGGGGGCCAACCGGTTAATCGAGAAAAGTCGTTCGTGTACGATTGTTAATCGGGTTTTTTTTATTCGTGAACGATTCGGTTAATAGTTCGTGTACGATATTTCCGGTTTTTAAAAGTAAAGTAAGACACCAAATTTAAATATTCTTTTGTAAATATAAGCATAAAGCAAAAAAAGGCTTCGTAGTTCCTTAAATGATTAATTAATAAATTTAATTCGAAAGAGTAATCTTCATAACAGACTTTCATTTTTCAATAATTTGGTCAGAAACGTAGATGTCACTCTATTTTTTGTTTTCAGAGTTTCCATTTTCTAGCAAAAAACGCAAATTTTCTAATAAAATTAACATTTTATGACAGAAAATAAATTTGAACTTCAAAGTTACTTTATCTTATACTTACTTTTCGTGAGAATTCTTAACTTAAGCAAAGATATAGTTTCCTTTTTGCATATTTCCAATTTTTCTCCGGTTCGTGAACGAACGTGTTATTTAAGGAATATTTGAAATTGTTGAACAGGTTATACGATATAACCTGTTCAACAATTTCAAATATTTCTTATAATTTAATTTTTACAACAAAATTAAATGACTCCTCGATTTTAATTACGATTATTTCATGTGACTATTTGAATTTGTCGTTGGCGGATGAACACGTTGGTGACGTCACAATATCAACCCAGGGGATTAGCCAATCAGATTGAAATATTCAAATCAAATTAAATTATTTAAAAATATGGTCGTGTACGATGTATTAACATTTTTTGCAGACTATGGTTTTTGCGTGTTCCACTTGTGGAAAAGCATATTCAACCAACCAAAATTTGGCACGACACAGTGAAACACACCATGATCCAAAGGCATGCCACTGTGGAGAAGTGTTTTCCACATCTGAAGGATTAAAAGAACACAAACGAGCAAAACACGAGTTCAACTTCAGATATTCCTACACAGAGTGCCTTAACCCAGTTATTTTCGCAAGTAAATCTGGCCTATTAAGTTAGGCCATACAAGAAAATACCATTCAAGTGTATTTAAGGTGGAAAATGTATACAACTAGTATTTAAATGTTGTGTAACCCAATTTCGGCGAAAGCTGTGTCTATTTTTAAGATATTTGACGTCAGACACGGAAGTTAAATTAAATATTTCTCTCCGAATGTTTGCATTAATATTTATTATTTGGATTTCCAAACTTTTGGCGTTTAGCTCTGCTGACGAGGAATTATTTTCCGAAATGGCCATCCAAGACATCAAAATTGGTATAGATTTTGTTTTTCTACATGCAGCAGTTATTGTCGTTTAAGTACTGTTCCATGTAAGAGTCAGGCAATGAGTGGTACATCAATTGTTTAACTTTTTATTAAACTGGTTAAAGGTGTTCATTTGGTAATCCAAACATTTCCTTCTATTTCGGATTTTCATAAAACTAATAATTTTTGAATAGTACATAAAAATATATTCATGAATGTCTATTAGTAATTACTTAGAAATAGGTTTTCTGCAAGTTAAATGGTCGGTTCCTTAGTGCACTAAGAAGTCAAATAGTCGGTGGCGTAGCTGCATGTATGCAGTGGAAGCAACTGCTTCTAATTTATGTTTGCAGTTATGAGTTAAAACATGTATTTTTTCCCAAAATGAAGGATAAAAATTAAAATTTTTAAATAGAATTCAAAATATTTTTATTTCTCCGTGCCAATTTTCATTTATTACAATGTTAAAATCCCGGATTAGTTACGATGTCATCACTTATTTACTTTGTCACTTAAACAAAAAGGTTGTTAGGGGACGTTAATAGTTCAAACTGCCCTCAGTTTCACAGATAAAAACAATAAAGTTTCAAGATCACATTATTCAAACTGCGTCAATTTGACAGATAAAAAAACAATTAAGTTCAAGATTACATTGTTCAAACTGCGTCAATTTGACAGATAAAAAAATAATTAAGCTCAAGCTTACATTATCTTCAGACACAAACGCATATATTAATGTCCTAGTTTCAATTATAGGTTATGTTTTTGAATTAGACGTACCGACATTACACTTGTGTACCTTCAAGTTGTTTTCATTTTGTTAGCAATTACCCAAATATATACTGTAGTGTGCACTGCTAAAGTTAGTTGCTGAAGTAATCTCGTAATGTAGCGCGGGCAAGCTTCAATGCTTGATTTCTTTTCCAAAAAGCTAAAGGGGGTGATTCTAGTAATGATAATTCCGAATGTCCGACTGAGCCGTACAAGGTCCCACACCAGCAATATTATTAGCAGAAGCAACAGGGAGTAGTGCAACTGGGTCTGCACAAGGTCCCTCATCAACAATAGCATTAGAAGAAGCAACAGGGAATAGTACAGTGACAATTCAGCCATTGAGCGAGTCAGAGACTGTAGCGAAATGCAGAATTCAGCCTGAAAAACTAGAACTGTTAAAATGTGATTGGACATTTCCACGATCCTACGTTTTCCCGGCGACTACTATTAGAGGTGTAAGTATGAGATTTAATAATATCTGGTTAGAAAAATATCCTACTATTGTACTGTCCATGTTTATGTTGTCATTCATTGTCCCTACTATTGTCAGGCGCGTAGCTGCCCTTACGCAAAAAATCCATTGCTTGCACATCATTTCGGCAAACAAAAATTGTTGCTTGCACTAAAAAATATTATTACTGACATGGGAAGAATCTCACTTTTCAGTATAATTAATAATCATTATAACGTGCTTTTCTGAAGAAAGATTATATTTACCTTTATTCCAGAGAGTCCTGTTGTTGTATACGCTTTACAACAACTACAAGAAGATGGTGACGAAAAAGCCGGACAGTGCCTTGCCGCTATTTTAAGATTCAAATTTATTATCGCGCTTAAAGCAGCGGAACACATTTTAAAATCAACCGTCCATTTATCGACATTTTTGCAAGGAGAAAAATGTGATCTGGTAGAAACGGTCAAAGAGAGTGAAGTTGTTATTAATCAGTTAACTTCGGAACGAAACCACCAAACTGTGTGGAACTCGTTATTTGATATGGCCGTTTCTATTGCCGATCAGTTTGAAATTATACCGACTATTCCAAGGAGAACGGGCCGACAGATCAACCGAGCTGGTCATCTCGCTGATAACTCTAGCCAGTTTTGGCAGCGGTCTATGTACTACCCGTTTCTGGACTATTAAATACCAGAGCCATAGACGTTATATTTGACACATACAAAACCGATTTACGTTGCGACATAGTTATGTTTAAAGCCGAAATCAAAAGGTGGAAAGCCCGTTGGGCAACATTGACAACCGCTAAACCATCGAATCTGAAGGACACCCTTAACATCACAAACGAAGAGCTCTATCCTTCGATCAGCACCGTTTTGTTGATACTTTACACCATGCCTCCCAGCACAGCTACGACGGATAAATCATTCTCTTCTCTCCGTCGCCTTAAAACGTACTTTATCTTGAGGACAACAATGCTACAGGACCGCTCGACTTCTTTAGCTGTACTGCATTTGCACGGAGACATTGACATCGACAGCGTCATGCGCTCATTTTACTTTATGAAAATCTCGTTATATATTGACTTTGGCTACGGACATTAAATTCAAATATAAAATAATTAACGCAAACTACTATGTGTTTTGATTTTTACAACAGGAATTCATTACTTTCATCATTTTGAATTATTTTGTATTGCCAAATGTTTATAATATACAAAATAACACTTAAAACAAGTGGACAATATGAACAGACTGCAATCAATAGCAGGGGCGGATCCAAGGGGGAGGGGGGGGGCGCACCCGGCGCCCCCCCTAAAATTGGAAAAAATTTGATTTTTTTTCCCGTAAAATCGTGATTTTCCACACGAAATACTCCAAAAATGTTCGCGCCTCCCTCCGCTCGGCGCGATTTTGTTTAAGTGCGCCCCCTAACTTGAAATCCTGGATCCGCCCCTGAATAGGTGCATGCATGCAATAACGTGTTCCTATTTTTGTTTAAATATTTTTTCAGTTGTACTTTGTAACATCTCCGTTCATCAGCAAAGCTATTTAAAAAGCAAATACTTAGTATCCATCAGAACAAACATTGATGATTCGTTAGCTTTCTAAAAATAAAATTTTAATAACCAAAGCGGACGGTATATATAAAACTGAATTTATAGGAACAAGTCGCAGGTTGCAGGAATCAAGGCATTTCTTTTT
>MJUT01056672.1:698242-708585 GCA_002080005.1 Gigantidas platifrons
TGGGAGAAGAGAGGGAGGGACAGTGAGAAGAGATGGAGGGAGACAGTGAAAGGAGAGAAAAGAGACGAGAGAGAGAGAGAAGGGAGACAGTGAGGGGAGAAAGAGAAGAGAGGGAGGGACAGAGTGAAAGGAGAGAAGAGTGAGATGAGCAAGACAGTGAGAAAAGAGACAGGGAAGAGAGGGAGAGAGCAGAATGAGAGAGAAAAAAGGGAGAGAGGAGAGAGCAGAAAGAGAGAAGTGAAGGAGAGACAGTGAGAGTACAGGGGAGAGGAGTGAGACAGTGGGAGAAGAGGGAGTGACAGTGAGAAGAGATGGAGAGAGCAGGAGGAGAGACAGTGAGAGTACAGGGGAGAGGAGTGAGACAGTGGGAGAAGAGATGGAGAGAGCAGAATGAGAGGAGAGAGGGAGACAGAGTGAAAATAGAGAGAAGAGTGGGAGATGAGTGAGACTGAGAGAGAGGAGGGAGAGAGTGAGAAGAGGAGAGAGGAATGGGAGAGACAGAAGAGATTGAGGGAGAGACAGTGGGAGAAGAGAGGGAGGGACAGAGATAGAGGAAGAGAGGGAGACAGAGTGAAAGGAGAGAGAAGAGAGGGAGATGAGTGAGAAAAGAGAGGAGAGAGGAGTGGGAGAGACAGAGCGAGAAAAGAGGGAGATGAGCGAGACTGAGAGTGAGAAAAAAGACAAGAGATGGAGAGAGCAGAATGAGAAAAAAAGGTAGAGGGAGTGAGACAGTGGGAGAAGAGAGGGAGGGACAGAGTGAGAAGAGGTGGAGAGAGGAGAGATAGAGGAAGAGAGGGGGACAGTGAAAGGAGAGAGAAGAGATGGAGAGTGATAAAAGATACGAGAGAGAGTGAGGTGAGATATAGAGGATGAGAGGGGGAGAGAGAAGAGACGGAGGATTGGGAGAGACAGCGATAAGAGAGGGAGGGACAGTGAGAAGAGAGGGAGATGAGCGAGACTGGGAGAGGAGGGAGACAGTGAGGAGGAGAGAGGAGTGGGAGAGACAGCGAGAAGAGAGGGAGAGACAGAGTGAGAAAAGAGACAAGAGATTGAGAGAGAGAGAAAAAAAGGGAGAAACAGCGAGAGTAGAGGGGAGAGGAATGAGACAGTGGGAAAAGAGAGGGAGGGACAGAGGGAGACGAATGAGAGAAGAGAGGGAGACAGAGTGAAGAGAGACGAGGATGAGGATGAGAGGGAGACAGTGAGAAGAGGAGTGGGAGACAGAGCAAGAAGAGAGGGAGGGACAGTGAGAACAGAGGGAGAGACAGAGTGAAAAAAAAGACAGAAGAGAGGGAGAGAGCAGAATGAGAGAAAAAAAGAGAGGCGGAGAGAAGTAGAGGGGAGAGGAGTGAGACAGTGAGAAGGAGAGGAGTGAGACAGTGGGAGAAGAGAGGGAGGGATAGAGTAAGGGGAGATGGAGAGAAGAGATAGAGGGAGACAGAGTGAAAGGAGAGAGAAGAGAGGGAGATGAATGAGAAAAAAGACGAGAGAGACAGACTGAGAGGAGAAGAGAGAGTGAGAGCAGAGACAAGAGAAAGAGTGGGAGAGATACAGAGTGAAAGTAGACAGAAGAGAGTGAGATGAGCGAGAGTGAGAAAAGAGACAGAGAAGAGAGGGAGAGAGCAGAATTAGAAAAAATGGAGAGACAGGGGGAGAGAGAGAGAGAAAAGGGAGACAGACTGAGGGGAGATATAGAGGATGAGAGGCAGAAAGGGAGAAGAGATGGAGACAGTGGGAGAAGGGAGGGAGAGATAGAGTGAAAGGAGAGACAAGAGAAAGAGTGAGAGGAGAGGTAGAGAAGAGAGTGAGATGAGGGAGAGCAGAATGAGAAAAAAAGGGAGACAGAGGTGAGAGGAGTGGGAGAGACAGTGAGAAGAGAGGGAGTGACAGTGAGAAGAGAGGGAGTGACAGTGAGAAGAGATGGAGAGAGCAGAATGAGAGAATGATAGAGAGGAGGGAGAGACAGTGAGAAGAGGAGTGGGAGAGACAGAGAGAGGGAGTGAGCAGAATGAGAGTGAGATGGAGAGAGCAGAATGAGAGAAGAGATGAGCGAGAGTGAGAAGAGACGAGAGAGAGGAGGAAGAGACAGAGTGAGGGGAGATATAGAGGATAAGAGGGAGACAGTGAGAAGAGAGGGAGACTGAGAGGAGTGGGAGAGACAGCGAGAAGAGAGGGAGAGACAGAGTGAAAGGAGAAAGGAGAGACAGACTGAGCGGAGATATAGAGGATGAGAGGGAGTGAGAAGAGGAGACAGTGAGAGGAGAGGGAGAGCAGAGACAAGAGAAAGAGTGGGAGGAGAAGAGAGTGAGAAAAGAAACGGAGAAGAGAGGGAGAGAGCAGAATGAGAAAAAGGAGACAGTGAGAGAGAGAAAAGGGACAGACAGGGGTGATATAGAGGATGAGAGGCAGAGAGAAGAAATGGAGAGACAGAGTAGAGGAGTGGGAGAAGGGAGGGAGAGACAAGAGAGAGTGTGAGGAGAGGAGAGGTAGAGACAGAAAAGAGAGAAGAGAGTGAGATGAGCAAGACTGAGAGTGAGAAAAGAGACAGAGAAGAGAGGGAGAGAGCAGAATGAGAAAAAAAAGGGAGAGACGGTGAGAGGAGAGGGGAGAGGAGTGAGACAGTGGGAGAAGAGAGGGAGGGACAGTGAGAAGAGGGACAGAATGAAAGGAGAGGGAGATGAGCGAGGTAGTGAGAAAAGAGATGAGAGAGAGAGAGGAGGGAGACAGAGAAAAGGGAGATATAGAGGATGAGAGGGAGACAATGAGAAGAGATGGAGAGACAGTGAGAGTAGAAAGTAGGTGGAGGGTAGAGGCAGAGATTGAGTGAGAAAAGAGACAGAGAAGAGAGCAGAATGAGAAAAAATGTAGAAAGAGTGAGAGGAGAGAGAGAGACAGACAGTGAGGGGAGATATAGAGGCAGAGAGAAAAGAAATGGAGACAGAGTAGAGGAGTGGGAGAAGGGAGGGAGAGACAGAGTGAAAGGAGAGGGAAGAGACAGAGTGAGGGGAGATATTGAGGATGAGAGGGAGAGTGAGAAGAGGAGAGGAGTGGGAGAGACAGCGAGAAGAGAGGGACTGAGAGTGAGAAAAAAGACAGAACAGAGGGAGAGAGCAGAATGAGACAGTGAGAGTAGAGGGGAGAGGAGTGAGACAGTGGGAGAAGAGAGGGAGGAGAGATAGAGGAAGAGAGGGGGACAGTGAGAGGAGAGAGATGAGTGAGAAAAGAGACGAGGGAGACTGAGGGGAGATATAGAGGATGAGAGGGAGAGACAGTGAAAGAAGAGTGAGAGCAGAGACAAGAGAAAGAGTGGGAGGAGAGGTAGAGACAGAGTGAAAGGAGACAAGAGAGACAGAAAGGGAGAGGGGAGAGAGAGCAGAATGAGAAAGAGAAAAGGGAGAGACAGACAGGGGAGATATAGAGGATGAGAGGCAGAGAGAGAGAAGAGAGGGAGATGAGCGAGACAGAGTAATGAGAGAGAGGAGGGAGACAGAGAGAGTAAAGGGAGATATAGAGGATGAGGGAGACAGTGAGAAGAGAGGGAGAGAGAAGAAAGTGAGAGCAGTGAGAAGAGAAAGAGTGGGAGGAGGGTAGACAGAGAGTGAGAAAAGAGACAGAGAAGAGAGGAGAGAGAAAAAAGGTAGAAACAGAGTGAGAGGAGATAGAGAGAGACAGACAGACAGTATGGGGAGATATAGAGGCAGAGAGAGAAAAGATGGAGAGAGTAGAGGAGAGAGGAGTGGGAGAAGGGACGGAGAGGCAGAGTGAGAGCAGAGACAAGAGAAAGAGTGGGAGGAGAGGTAGAGAAGAGAGACAGAATGAGAGGAGAGTGAGATGAGCGAGAGTAAGAAAAGAGACAGAGAAGAGAGGGAGTGAGCAGAATGAGAAAAAAGGGAGACAGTGAGAGGAGAGACAGAAGTGAGGGAGACAGTGAGAAAGGAAGGACAGAGTGAAAAGAGATGGAGAGACAGTGAGAGGAGAGGGAGACAGTGAAAGGAAAGAGAAGAGAGGGAGATGAGCAAGACAGAGAGAGAGAGGAGGGAGACAGTGAGAAGAGAGTGAGAGGAAAGGGATAGACAGAAGAGAGGAAGATAGAGTGAGATGAGAGGGAGACACAGGGAGAAGGGGAGAGCGCAGAATGAGAGAAAGAGGGAGAAAGTCAGAAGAGAGGAGAGAGACAGAGAGAGTAGATGGAAGAGGAAAGAAGCAGAGTGGCAGGAGGGAGAGAGAAGGGACAGAGTAAGAGAAAAGAGGGGAGACAGATACAGAAGTGAGAGAAGAGAGGGAGAGAGAAAAGACAGTAAGAGAAGAGAGGGAGAACATGAGATGAGAGACAGAAGAAAGGGAAAGACAGAGTAAGAAGAGTGGCAGAGACAGTGAGGGTAGAGGGGAGGAGAGGGAGAGATAAGAGGTCAAGACAGAGAAGAGGAGAGACAGGGAGAGTAGAGGGGTGATGAGTGGGAGAAACATTGAGAGAAGGGAGTGTGGGATAGAGGGAGAAAAGAGTCAGGAGAGGATGAGACAGAGAGGAGAAAGAGTGGTAGGAGAGGTTGAGAGGAGAGTGAAAGGAGAGTAAATAAATAAATAAAAATCTCTATTTAGAGAGAGTAACTTATTTGGATTATACCATTGTTCAATAAGTGAGAGAGACAGAGAGTGAGAAAAGAGACTAGAGAATAGAGGGAGAGACAGGGAGTTGGAGGAGAGAGAGAAAAGAGGGGGAGACAGAGAAACCCATAAGTGAGAGGAGAGAGAGAATAGAGGGAAACAGTTAGAGTAGAGGAGAGACAGAGAGGTGAGAGGAAAGAGAGAGAGAGGGGAGACAGCAAGGGAAGAGAGGACAGAAGAGAGAGAGAAGACAGGAAAGGAGTAGATAAGAGACAGTGAGAGATGAGGAGAGAGAGAAGACAGGAAAGGAGTAGATAAGAGACAGTGAGAGATGAGGAGAGAGAGAAAGAGTGAGAGTAGAGACAGATTTAGAATGAGAGAATAGAGTAGGGAGGGAGGGAGGGTGCCAGATATTGAGAGGAGATAATAGAGTGGGACAGAGAGGAGAGATAGAGTTACAGGGGAGCCGAGAAAAGAGAAAAGGTGCAAGAGACAGAAAGATAGAGAGGGGGACAGACAGGAGAGACAGTTTCCTATAAAGCGTATCGTGATACGCATCGTAATACCAGGAATGTCATCGGAAGCCGGCAACCGGAGAGAGAGTGAGTGAGAAGAGGAGAGAGAGAAGAGATGGAGACAGTGAGAGTAGAGAAGAGAGGAGTGAGAGCAGAGACAAGAGAAAGAGTGTGAGGAGGGGAGAGGTAGACAGAGTGAGAGAAGAGGGACAGTGAAAGGAGAGAAAAGAGACAGAAGAGAGGGAGAGGAGAGAGAAAAGGGAGAGACGGGAGATTGAGAAGCAGAGAGAGAAGAGATGGAGAGAAAGTGGGAGAAGGGAGGGAGAGAGAGTGAAAGGAAAGAGAAGGAGACAGTGAGAAGAGTGGGAGAGACAGAGGGAAAAGAGGCATGGACAGTGAAAAGAGAGAAGAGAGTGAGAGCAGAGACAAGAGTGGGAGGAGAGTGAGAGAAGAGAGACAGTGAAAGGAGAGAGAAAAGGGAGACAGATGTGGGAAGCGGGGGTATATCTTAGTGAGCTGTGCTCACAGTAATACTAGTTCACAATACTTTGGCTTGTGAGTGTTTTTACTTTCTTACCGGTAATTAAGCTCTTCAAAGACCATTGGCATATAATTATTGTAATAATTAATGAAACATAAAAATTTAATTTAATGCAATCATCATTAATTATTTATAATTCTAATAAATAGATTAATAAAAATATAATGAAACAAAAACAAAATATTAGAAGAAAAACGAATCGTGGGAAGACATTTATATACATTTGAAGCACAAACAAATATTTTTTTATAATGATTTATTTTGGAAAAAAGTGGGGCGTTTTTACTTGTTGCCCTCTAATTCATGTTTCTCTGAATGTTATTCATGTGCCCTTACATCTGCAAAATATGAACGTATTGTAGATTCAGTTTCAGACACAGTGGAATAAATAAGAAGTGTTGGGTAGATCATTCTGCCAAGTGCTTATTATGAGGTTCATCTGATGAAGAAAAAAAAATATTTTACCTACCCACTACCTTGAGGGTAGGATCGCAAAAGGGGAAACAAACAATTTTTAGCTCACCTGACCCGAAGGGTCATGTGAGCTATTGCCATCACTTGGCGTCCGTTGTAAACTTTAAAAAAAATCTTCTCCTCTAAAAGTACTAGACCAATTGAAACCAAACTTGGTCTGAATCATCACTAGGGTGTCTAGTTTCAAAATTGTGTCCGGTGATGCCTTGCACCAACCAACATGGTCGCTGTTACTAAAAATAGAACAAGGTAAAATTGCAGGTTTTGGGTAATAACTCAAAAACCGTTGATAATATCAAAAATCTGGCATGGGTTAAAAATTATCAGCACAGCAAGATCTACCTACCCTGCAATTTTGAAGTAAATCTGATTACCCATCTTGGAGTTATTGCCCTTTTTTCATCAAATTTTCAAAATTTTAATACTTTTCGTCTTATATTTCAAAAACTATATAGATGTTAAGTTTGAATTGCAAAAATGTGCAGCATGTCAAGATCTACATACCCTGCAATATTTAAGTAAATCCCAATACCCATTTTGGAGTTATTGCCCTTTTTTCATCAAAATGTTCTAAATTTTAATACTTTTCATCCTTTATTTCAAAAACTATAAGAGATAGATGTTAAGAGTAAACAGCAAACATGTTCAGTATGTCAAGATCTACCTACCCTGTAATTTTACAGTAAATCTGATTACCCATCTTGGAGTTATTGCCCTTTTTTCATCAAATTTGTAAAATTTTAATACTTTTCACCTATTTCAAAAACTATAAGAGATAAAGGTTATGTTTAAGTTGCAAAAATTTGCAGCCTGTCAAGATCTACCTACCCCACAATTTTGAAGTAAAACCCATTACCCATTTTGGAGTTATTGCCCTTTTTTCATCAAAATGTTCTAAATTTTAATACTTTCATCTTATATCTCAAAAACTATTAGAGATAGAGGGAAAGTTTAAGCTGCAAAAATGTTCAGCATGTCAAGATCTACAAAACATTTTCCCACAGTTGAAAATGTGTGACAACTGTGTGAAGAGTTATTCCTCTTAAAATGCATTTTTTTTTGTTGACTCACTGCTTTTGGTTACTTAAATAATCAAAGGGAAGCAACTCTATTACATAATGTGAAGTAGCAAAAGCTAAATTTTGAAAATCATTGACATATATGGTTTTTTTTTACAGCAATTTTGATAACTTACATTAAAGGGGGAACCCCTGCCCAATTTTTTTTGGAGAAGGGGTCTGCAATGACGAGGGCTACATTTGTTATTTTTTTTTGCCAAAGTTATCAAGTTTTATTTGCTGATGTTGTTATTATACCCCGGTGAGCTATGCAGGCTCCTGGGAGCCTCTAGTTTAAGGTTGGCCTAGTCTTATAGTTTACACCAACACAGTTAAAGGGGAGATAATCAACTTGTATAACAAATATAATGCAATAAAAGTACATTGCATCTCAAGTATAATTTGTATAAATATATTTTCAGGATGTATTGGACTCCCAAGAATAGTGCTATCAAAGTTCTGCAATATGAGTTAGCCAGAGTATGTAAGGTAAGTCTTACCAGTGGAAGATTCTGACTTAATGAGTAGTCTGAATATTATGTTTATCTTTAGGAAATCATTTTTTTTTTAAATATTAACAAACAATTGTGTGGTTTCCAGGGCATGAAGAATTATTTTTTAAGTCACTTTCCCTTCCAAAATTCTACTTTCCTGTTGAGGCCCACGAAGCCGTCGTAATTTATCTAGGAGGGTTTGGGACATACCCCCACACAGGCTTCCAAGCGGGCCCTTATTTTCCTAATTTTCCTTATTTTTTGACAGCAGCCCTAATACTCCTTATTAAAGCTTCAAAATCCTAAAAAAAAGCCCTAATTTTTTGGTGAAAATCCGAAATTTTCAAATTTTGAAAATCTTTGATAAATGCAACATAAAATAAGTGTTGGAATTAATGAAATCTAGCCTTAGTATACTTTCAGATAATGAATATGTTGAATTAATGTATTTCTCAGAAGACATCTTCACAGTGTATAACCGGACAGTTTAAAAAAACGGAAGTATGTTTGTAAAAATCCATTTTTTTTCTTCATTTGCTGATTAAAACTAATTAGTCACTACAATGACAATTTTATGACATGCCAATCAACGGATTATAGAATTTTTGTTTTGATTACATAATCTTCGATCTCACCTGGCTTGATTTACCTGGTTAAAGATAATGAACCAGACAAAGAATTCAATCAACTATAATGATTTTTTTTTATAGTTATGACATGTACTCAAAATTCCACAGTATGTATTGAAAGTGGACATATTATTGTAATCGTCATTCATTGCACGATTCGTCACAATGTCCGGAATAACGAACTATTGTTGGCCACGTTTCATTTATGAAAATGTCAATATCATGTTTATTGAAATCTATCGTATCCATTAAGTATTTTGAAAGTGATTCTCTCGAAAAGTTATAAATTTTGGTTAAAGAAACTATAAAATAAAAATGGCTCCATCAAAAATGCAATAGGAGTACGCATTCACCAAAGCTACTTTTAAGAAAACGAACTTTTGATGTATTTATTCCCATTTTTGTGACATGAAATCTTAGTTCTCATATTTAATATGTTCATTTATATGCAACGGTTGGTCATTCAATTCGTTGAAATACACTGCACGAGGACCCATAAGATTTTTATCGATCTGCATCCGGGTATTAACAATTGCGTTCTATTTATAGAACTATTTACAAACAGACACGTGTCTGCAATGAAAAAAAAAATAACTACAGTATTTTTATTTCCAATTGTTGCAATTTGATTATGAGGTCTGAGAAATAATAATTTATTTTACAACTTTCTCCAGTCCAGTTTTTGATGTTTGTTCTATATATTTTATTACTAGTTGGACCATTGGGCAAATTGGCAGAGGCATATTTTTTTCTGCTGAAGACCACAAATATGAGTTATTACACAGTAACATTTCAAAAAGTGTGGGGGAGGGAGTTATTACAATTTGTGTGGTAGTATTAGACAAAGCACAGTAAGATTTCAAAAAAAGGGGGGGGGGGTATTACAACTTGTGTGGTATTAGATCAAAAGTAAATTATTATAAGATTAAGCTCATTATATTCTTGTCTATTCATATTTAGAAAAAAAAATTCTGCTCCGCAAAAGTGACTAATGGTCTCAAAATCCTGGCTGAATCCCTGTCAGAAATGCAGCTAAACAACTTAACCAAAAGGAACACACATACTTATGGACAAGGGTAAATCTATATACCCCATCCACATTCGTGGTCGGGGCATAACAAACTGGTAAAAATTTAGGACATAATTTTTCAATGAAATGCACTTTCCGATTTGTTTTTTGGCAAGATCTGTATTGATTTTATTTCAAAAACTGTCCATAATCTTTTTGCCAGCAAAAGGTTGTAACCTTACTACACGTTTTACAATTAAAGATGAGTAAACTGTAAAAAAGTATGAAATTTTAGAACAACAGATAACAACTTCGAAACTTGAAGGAGTACACAATTGTGCGGACAGGGCAGAAAAATTTGTTTGCAATTAAGCGTACAGTGACGTAGAATGAAGAACGATGTTAAATGCACGTGTCGTAAGGCAAATGAGTGCGTTTACGGTCATATTTTCCTTATTTGAAAACGTCGATGTCTATTTCATCAGATAGTGAGAACATATTTAACATAATTTAAAGAATAAGTGGAGAAAATTAGATTTTTACCTCCTTTTTTCGAGCAAAAACATACCGATGTTTAAATGACGATTTCCAATTTCAGTGTTCAAATAGGGCACTGTTATTTGATCAAAAATATAGATGACATACCTTTGCAGTATTTTTTTTTATTTTTGTTGCTTCAATTGATCAACTTTCAAAGAATAAATCATCCAAAAATGTTGAAATTTCTGCAAGCAACTAACCTTACCTGGTTGGACAGTACAGGAACTTCCGTATTTTAAAACTGTATGGTTATACACTGTGATCTTGGTGGTTATCAGCATCATATTCAGTATGGATTTGCACTATATCAGATTACTTTAATCTGGTTGTATTGATATGCTGAATATCGCTGTTGGTGACCATTGGCATGCATGATCTTCTGAGTTGGTAATTACAGGTCTTCAAGCGGTCCTATATTTCCTATAAAATCCCTATATTTTTGGCATAAAATGGCCCTTTTCCCTATATTAGCCCTATA
>MJUT01056679.1:4582-24547 GCA_002080005.1 Gigantidas platifrons
AAACAGTAAGAAAGAATATCTCTATCTCAGACCTAAAGCTATAGGGAACACAGCCAATCGATGAGAAAGTAAAGTATACTACCTTTGTACAAACAGCACTCATATCAATTAGTAGAGAATATAATATCAGACTCATGCTAGATATTGGGAAACACAACAAAAGAGGACAACCTTAGAGGAGATTAAGAAAAGACAGAGAAGAGAGGACAGAGTAATAGATGATGTAAGGAGAAGAAGAATCAACTTCTATTTGTCACCAGATATAAGTAGGAAGTACCAAATAAGAATGTGGTTCTGAAGATAAAAGAAAGCAGAAATGTTGAATTGGTACATAAACATATCATGTCTGTAACTGTAGTTGAAGTATATAGCAGATACAAAGTAAAGTTTTTAAATGATAAAATTGGTTTAATTCTGTTCAGAAAACCTAAAGTTAAACAATGCAAGTATCTGAAGCTTACAGGAAGTCAGGTCTATGTCAAAAATGTTACATACTTATCTTTTTTTTATTTTCTTGAAAGTTTTGATGTTTTTCTAGTTAACCTATTTGATTTTGTTGTTTAAAAATAAAAGTTTTTTGAAAGTTAGCTCTGTGATTGTGTTTTGTGTATAGTCTGTAGGTAGGTCTACTTGCAGTTATATAAATGAGCATTTCTCAAAAGTGCCCGCATGAATTAAAAAAAAAAAATTCAGATATTATGCCAGAAATGTAGTGCTTGCAAATGAGGTAACTCTTGAAAGTCTAGGATAAAGTTGATTTTTGACCTAATGTGACATAAAATAGTCCCACCTGATTGTGATTCAGCCGTTTAATTAATTTCCATATCTTTTCATATCAGTACTTCTATATTTTAAATTAAAATATCCATTATGTTCATTAAAATATGTTTTAATAATCAGGGCGAACGGACCCACTTGTAGGGCGAATGGACCCGATACCCAAATTTACAACTTTCAGTTCACATTGTTCAGTATGTAACTATGTTGTTCAACAATTAGGTAACAGGTCAAAGCATCCCCACTACCAAAATTCCCCAAATTTTTTGCCAAAACGTAGGGGCGTTTTGACATTATTCAACAATTAAGTTGCAGGAGTGGTTTGGGAATGTGAGCGATATTGAGAAAGTCCAAGTTTTATGATTATGTCAAAGGTCGATCCGGCCCCAAACCAGTTCGGTCCCAAGTCATTCCGACCCTACTATGAATAGTAGGTCTGACAGGTCTGGAACACACTACACATGGCCATGGGTAAGACATCATGGAAGGAATGAATGAAAGCTATAGTGACAGTCATAGTTCCAGTCGGTGCCAAAAACCTTTTCAGCTACTAGCCCGAAATTACATTTTCAATAGTTTGCCCCTATATATTCAAACAAAATTTCTTTGAATTTTCACTAGCCCGAATCAACTTTTACTAGTCTCGGGCATACGGCTAGTGGCTAAAGGCACAGACTGTAGTTCCTTTTTTATAGCCACAGCGCGGCAGAACAAAGACTTTCAAATTTCTCAAACTCTAAATTTAGCTTGGGTTTTGAGTTCTTGTATGTTTTTACTACACTTGATTTTATAAATTGTTCAAATTAATTGGTGATATCAAACAAAAAAATTAGCATGGGTGTAGCTTAATTTAGAGTACAAAATGTACAATCAAAGACTTGTACACTAATCAGTACTAACTGCTGTATAATCATCATTTACAAAATGTAATTGTAATAAATATATTTATTTAACGAGTACATTGATTTCTTGATTACACACAAAAATTCTAATGTTTGAATTTATAAAATTTAAATCGATCAAAAACATTTTGAAATGATAAACACTTGTGTATTTCAGTTCAAAAGTACAAATGTACTTGAACTTAATTTCAAATGGGGCCAAATTGACTTTTAATTTTGGGCCGGAACGACCTGAATTCATGTCAAACTAGCTCATTTATGTGTCTCTGTAGGAACCTCAGGATTGTCTTAAAATGTAGATTACTTTAAGACCCCATAATGGCATTTAAACTGGGGATTGTTTTTAAATATTTCTTCATATTTTTTTTAGTCTAAACAATTTAACCAATTAGTTCATAAACGTTGGTTGAATTGTTATGTGTGCAACAGGTACATGTATGCTCCTCTATCCGAGGTTATAGGAACCATAGGAGAATTATAATCAATGCGTTTGCAACATAATTTAAACAATCAATGTATTAGACTAGATGAAGTCAATTATTATTGAATTTTTAACATCTGCATTTGGATGAATCAAACTTTTCAAATACAGTGATATTATTATTTTTCTTTTTCCACATTCACTCGCATGTAAACATTTATGAGGTTAAATACTTGTATATACTTTTTTTTCTGGTTGGTCACATTGGAGCAAACAAGCATTTGATTAATTATGGTCCATTGTATTTACTGTACATGTACATTGTACTAGCTATACATCATCTTTTACCTCCATGAATACTTCTTACATTGACTAGTTTTATCTTTATTTCAGATACGATGGTTCATTTGCTATACATGGAGTACCATCGGGGTCCTACGTTGTAGAAGTATCACATCCAAACTTTATATTTGATGCCGTTAGAGTAGACATTACATCAAAAGGCAAAATACGAGCTAGAAGAGTAAATTATCTACAGCCATCATCAGTCAAATCAATGGGTTACCCATTGTTTATACAGGAGAGACAGAAAACAAAGTTTTTCCAAGATAGAGAACAATGGAAAGTTACAGATTTCTTATTTAATCCAATGGTATGTACTCATTGATTAGTATGGTAGTTGGATTTACCTCTACATGTACATTTTGTACCTGTGCAATCAAATATGTTTCTATTAAAACCTTTCTTTATTTGCATTGGTGGTGTAATAGTTAGCATGCTCACCTCAAATGTGGTAGATCGTGGGTTCTAGCCCCAGTGGGGTCAAACCAAAGACTATAAAATTGGTATTTGTTACTTCTCCGCTAAGCACGCAGCATTAGGGAGAAAGAGCAAAGACTTGGATGGCTCTGAATCAGGATAATGTGTCAGGGTGGGGCAACATGCGTCTATCAGCGATCTGATGTTTCAGTGAGCTAGCACTATAAAAATCCAACTAAGTGTGTTGGTCTAGTACAAAGCTGACCTGGTCATCATCTCATGGAAAATTAACTTGTTCTTCTCATGATGTAGCTGAAAAATTGCTGAGTTGGCATTAAGCAACACTCACTCACTCACTGTTAATTATTAATGCTACACACACTAGATTAATTATGTCATTTCTATTTATAGATACTTACAATGGTTCTACCTCTTCTACTTATAATGGTCTTACCTAAACTGATGAACGCTGCAGATCCAGAAGCTCAACAGGTACATTTGTATGATAGGTCACATTGATATTCTTAAAGTTTTTCTTATCAACATTACCGTGTTTTTGTGTCTATTAAACGCACTGGTGCATAGAACGCACCCCCTTTCCTCCCCAAAAAATCTGGGAAAATTCTAGTTCCTATCTATAGAACGCAGGAAATTCAGTAAAAAATTCACGGCAGAAATTCTCGTTCAAACGGCAAAATACTGCTTACCACAGATCACGTATTTGTTAATCCATATATTTTTGATAAATTTTAGACAGGGAAATGTTAAATTAGTTTTGTTAAAAGAGTTTAAACCAATTATTCTGCATTTTGCTAGCGAAAATTAGCTGTTTTGTGAATGCAGGAAGTTTATCGGTAATGTTTAATTTGAAAACGAGTTCAAAACGGCAATGAAAATGATACGGATGGAGCAGTTGATTTTTTTGTCGTTCTTTACGTGAATTATGGTTGTTTTAAATAATAAATATGTAGATATGTTTAATCTTTAATCAGTATTAATTCATCAAATAATGAACCGTTCATGTGATCAAAGATAGGCAAGCTTGGGTCAAGCTTGAAATAGGAAGTAATTACGATCGATTAAAAGAAAGTGAAAACAATACAAAAGTAATAACATTAATTAAGACCTGATCAAAGAGATTCTAATTTCTTTTGAAATGTACTCATATTGTGCCACTGCTACAATATATTATATAATTTTGACAGGTGTCCCAGTAAGTTCAATTATCTTTTCACACCTTGTTATACAATATACTGTCCTTGACCTTGTCAACTGCTGAAGTGCTGTAAAAATCGATAATTCAAACAAAGGTTCAATACCCAAACACAGGTAATTTCACCCCAGGAAAAAATAGATTGAAAAAAAGTAAAATATCACACCTCTGATAGCAAACATTTGACAGTTATTCCTGCATTCGTATGGACAATTAGTTCCGAACAACGACACCAATGTACATGCATGATTATTGACAAACATCGAGAATATTTACATACCTTTCAAAAAGGCAATGAAAAAGCAATAAATATAATTTTTATACAATTTTATTTTAAATAACACATATATAATGAACACAATTAATGTTATTTGAACAATAATTCACCGATCATTGGGAATATTGCCGTCCGTGAACTCGAAGCTATGCTACCGGCAAGTCTCTGTGTGACCTGAAAAAAAGTGTCTGATACTTGCTCCTATGCATAAAACGCCCCCCACCTACAAATTATCCTTTTAAAGCTTAAGACCGCATTCTATACGTACCTAAAAACGGTAATACAATCTTACAAAACTAAAAAAACATTTTAGGAATGATCTTATAGACGTGTAAGATGGGGAGTTTTTGGTGTTTACCATCACTCAACAATATTTCAGTTATATCGTGGCAGTCAGTTTTATTGAAGGAGGAACCAGGAATACCTGGAGAAAACCACAGGTCTGCCGCAAGTCACTGGCAACTTTATCACAGTGACACAATGTTATTCAAGCACACCTCGCCTGAATCCCACTCAGGTGAGGTGTGGTCGATACAATATTATCTATATATGTGATAAAGTTTGTCAGTGACTTGCTGCATGTCTGTGGTTTATTCCGACATGCAAGTTAAGGTGAGGAGATTATTAAGATACATGTATACTATACAAATAAAATTGATTGGTGGGGAGAGGCTAGTTGGGGGCCTAAAGGGAAAATTTATTATAAGGAAAATTAAGCAGAATTCATTGTGATCTGAGTTTAGACATATAGAGACCCCCGGTAGATGATATAACAGTTTTGTGGAATAAAAGGCTACCATAGGAAAAATATAGAAAATTATCTTCTTAAGAACCAGCACTGAAAATGCAATTGTATAAATGTAGGATGATACATCATATTGTGATTAATAGATTTAAGCTTTTACAAATTAAGATCACAGGCTTTATGGACTACTTTCACAATAGGGAGTAGTGTAAAAATTTAATGTGAGCCTAATATTTTGAATCTGAGATGTATACATATTAATAATTTGAACTCAAAACAGTGTTATAGTGTTTGTCCCAAGATATGGTGTACTGGTTTTTTATTTTATCTTCTAAAATGGTTTATTTATGTACATGTACATGTGTATAAACAACTTGGCAAAATGATTTTTGAATTTCTTTCATTTAAAAAAAAACTAGAGAAAGTTGATCTGGTGATCACAGATACCTCTGCATTCCAAATTTTCATCCAGAAACCTTTATAGTCCCTATCTTCTAAGAGAAAAAGGGCCACATAATGGTAAATGTCAATTTCACCATAATCGAATTTAATCTGTATTTTATGGTACATCGCATTGTGTTAAAGTTTGAAAAGATTTGGTTGAGCCATACTTTAAATATCATCCGGAAACCTAAAAAGTCCCTATTTTCTAAGAGAAAAAGGGCCATAACTCAGGAACGGTAAATGTGAAATACACATTAATCGAACTTGACCTGTATTTAATGGTCCACAGCATTGTTTTAAAGTTTGAAAAGATTTGGTTGAGCCTTACTTTAAATATCATCTGGAAACCTAAAAAGTCCCTATTTAAGAGAAAAAGGGCCATAACTGAGGAACGGTAAATGTGAAATACACGTAGTCGAACTTGATCTGTATTTAATGGTCCACAGCATTGTGTTAAAGTTTGAAAAGATTTGGTTGAGCCATACTTTAAATATCATCCGGAAACCTAAAAAGTCCCTATTTTCTAAGAGAAAAAGGGCCATAACTGAGGAACGGTAAATGTGAATACACCGTAATCGAACTTGACCTGTATTTAATGGTCCACAGCATTGTTTTAAAGTTTGAAAAGATTTGGTTGAGCCATACTTTAAATATCATCCGGAAACCTAAAAAGTCCCTATTTTCTAAGAGAAAAAGGGCCATAACTCAGGAACGGTAAATGTGAAATACACCGTGATCGAACTTGACCTGTATTTAATGGTCCACAGCATTGTTTTAAAGTTTGAAAAGATTTGGTTGAGCCATACTTTAAATATCATCTGGAAACCTAAAAAAGTCCCTATTTAAGAGAAAAAGGGCCATAACCCAGGAACGGTAAATGTGAAATACACCGTAATCGAACTTGACCTGTATTTAATGATCCACAGCATTGTGTTAAAGTTTAAAAAGATTTGGTTGAGCCATACTTTAAATATCATCCGGAAACCTAAAAAGTCCCTATTTTCTAAGAGAAAAAGGGCCATAACTGAGGAACGGTAAATGTGAAATACACCGTAATCGAACTTGACCTGTATTTAATGGCCACAGCATTGTGTTTTAAAGTTTGAAAAGATTTGGTTGAGCCATACTTTAAATATCATCCGGAAACCTAAAAAGTCCCTATTTTCTAAGAGAAAAAGGGCCATAATTGAGGAACGGTAAATGTGAACTACACCGTAGTCGAACTTGACCTGTATTTAATGGTTCACAGCAGTGTGTTAAAGTTTGAAAAGATTTGGTTGAGCCATACTTTAAATATCATCCGGAAACCTAAAAAGTCCCTATTTTCAAAAAGAGAAAAAGGGCCATAACTCAGGAACGGTAAATGTGAAATACACCGTAATCGAACTTGACATGTATTTAATGGTTCACAGCATTGTTTTAAAGTTTGAAAAGATTTGGTTGAGCGGTACTTTAATTATCATCCGGAAACCAAAAGTGTGACGGATGGACGGACATGATGATCCCTATATACCCCAGACTCTCGTCAAGCGGGGATATAAAAAACTTTAAAAATATATACATTAAAATCAGCTAAGTGAGTTCAACTCAGTTGTAAATAGTTTTATTTATGGGTTATTTCCCTTTATATAGAGGTTCAAATTGCATTTCTAATTTAGACAGGGCATCTATGACTGTATTTACCAGTAACATTTGGGTTGCTTACATGTATATTTCATTCCCAAAGCATTTCTTTTAAAAACAACAATAACAGTGCAAGCCGATTTTGAAGATTACATGTACATGTATATAATAAAAACCTTGATATCTAATTTAGTGAGTATGACCCGTTTCTGGAATAATCTTCATTGGGTACACCCATTCTCAAAAGATTGGAAGCCAAAATGATTTAAAAGACTTTAAAGATTCCAAAGTCTCTATAACAGAATAATCACAATCAGCTAAGGCTATCTAACCCAGAGGGAGATGTAACCAGGACTCACCACACTTTGTAAAAACAGGGTGACTTGACTTCTCTCTCAGTTGACTTAAGGGCTTAATGAGAGAAAATCTGACTTCCGAATAGCTAGCAAGATTTTGACATTTCTTTTCCCGCTACCACATGTCCCCCTATCTTTCACAAAACAAATGTGCTGCACAATGATCTTAAAAAAAGGTGCATTCAACAAGTTTGGAATAAAATATTGAATATCAAACCCTGTATAGGTCAAGTTTCAGGAACATGGGACCTCCTTATATGTGATTATTGATGTAAAAAGTATGACTATTGGTGAAAAAGTACCAACTTACAAAGACTGACAAGGCAACTAAACTTTCGTCATTAGGCAGGAATAGGGCGATTTCATTGAGACCAGGGTGGAAAAAAACTTTATTATGTTCATTTTATTTTTTAGGAAATGCAAAATCAGATGAAAGCTTTGAATGATAAATCCAATTTACCAGACTTTTCAGAAATGTTAGCAGGATTTTTTGGTGGAGGATCTAGTGCAAAGAAATCAAAGGCTAAAGCTGTAAAAAGAAGATAGTGTGAAAAACAATGAGTTTTATATAATATGTAACTAGTATTTATTGATTTGTAAATGTGATTATTGATTGAGAAAAAGAAGAAATCAGGAAGAAAATGTGGTTTATAAGAAGTCATTGGAAGTATTTAAACCTTCAGGATATTCATTCATGTTTTAAAACAATTTATTTCATACTTCTATTTAAGGATTTTTGTCCATTTATGGTATCCTGTGTAATATTTGTATCAAATAGACATACAGATTATTTGATGGTTCATATTTGTTGAATGTGTTCAGTCCAATAAATGAAAATTTGAATTTACTGTTCCGAATCAAATTGATTTTTTCGTTCTTGAATTTATTTTTATATAGTTCTAAATTAAAACTTTAAAATTTACTGGGCCTAACAAAGTTTTACTGGTCGATGGGGAACCAGTGCTCATTGTGAAGACTGTGTGTATGATATCCAGGAAGCTAAGAAAAAGCGAAAAATTAGATTTTTCACAATGTGATTTTTAAGAATAATGCCAAATTCAAATTTCACTGTAGAATAACATCAGTTTTGAAGATCGAGACAGATATTAGCGTTAGTGTTAGTATCGAAGTGAATCTTAGACAACCTGCTATAGTGTATTGTCGAGATCTTCAAAACTGATGTTCTTTGCTTTATCGGCAACTTCATAATGTGTTTGACATCACACTTACCTGGGCCATCATGATCGTATGTTAGTTGGATTTACAACTACCTGTGCAATCAGTGCCTATCACCACTAAAGTTGTGAATTCGAACCCCGTTCATGGGGTGGTGTACTCTATGCAACATTATGTGATAAAGTTTGTCAGTGGTTTTCTCTAGGTACTCCAGCTTCCTCCACCAATCAAACTGAAAGCCACAATGTAACTGAAATATTGTTTGAAGTGGCGTTAAGCCCATAAACCTTGGGGGGAAAAACGTTACATAACAATGAAATTAGACACTCAGTATCCTACTATATTAATTCTGGAATACTACATGTTCTGATGATGGAATCTATCAAGTTATGTTGTTCTTCAACTATGAACCATTTACTTTTTCACAACTATTTGTTACATGAGAAACATTTGTATTTGATGCAGATGATAATCATGTGTTTATCTTCTCAATCAAATAGCATATATGCAAAATTGTACATGAGAATCATGCACAATATTTTTACCAACAGACTGTAGATGAGCATATAATTATTGTTGAAGTCATACTTTAGTACTGTAACCCACACCATATACAATGGAGCAGAATCTGGAATACAGTAGGGCCCCTCTCACCAAATGCCATCTCTCTTATTAGGCCAGATTTCAGATGCACTGAGATAGTTAAATACTGGTAAGAAGATGTCCCCCTCAAAAGAGGCCATTCCTCTTATATAAGACCACTTGTTCAGGGCTTTCAATATTTCTAAACTGTACCAGTACTTCACTATGTACAGGTGGTACTTTGTATTAACATTTGAACAATTTCATGTATATCTTATACAATACTCTTTAAAATCAAGAGGTACCAAAGAACATTTTAAACAGGTAAAAGTACCTGGTACCACCCCTTATTGAAAGACCTGCTTTTTCATTACAGAAGGGGTGGCCTTAAAAGAGGGGACTACTTAGATATACAGCTACAATCTCTATAAAAATATGATTTCCTTTGTTTATTGTTGTATAAAGTTTTTTTTGGGTCATATTTTTTATAAAGAATGAGACAATTATGGTGGGAATTAGTGACAATAAACAATAAGACAAACCGTATAGATTTGTTTGTCATTAAATGCCTTTATCATCTAACTGAATTTTTCAGTTATTTAGGATCATATGAAATGTAATCTCTCATAGAAGATTAATATGGTATGAAATCAATGAATTGTCCTCAATTTTTACATGTACTGTATTTGTAATATATCCATGTTATTGTCATGTGATGTTTACTTCCAGGATTTTATATTTCAATTTATATCTTGTTTTAAGTGTCTTGACATTATAGAACATTTCTAAATGGATATTATTATAAGATGTGTTCATGGGGGTTTCCATCCTGCGAATTTCTTGGGACAAGAAAACATATTGTATTATTTTTATGTGTTTAAATACAAAATTTATGAAAAGGAGAGTCCAAGCAGTGATAGTCAGCAATTCCACTAAGATCAACAATACAAACAGCAACCTCAAACCATTGAAATAAAAAAAAAAAAAAAAGTCATATGGTGTTGGAAATTCATGTTCTGGGACGGACACATGCGTCAGGGTTTAACCAGTTAATAGGATCCATCAAATGTATTGATAAATGATGTATACAATATACATTTATTACATAAGATAAAACAATAGTCAATAGCTACAAATTAAGTTCTTTTTATTAATTTTTTTGTCAGTCATTTAATCGAATTTAAGAAGAAAATTGACTAGTGAAGTGACTGGGTATTATTTTATCCTTAATATATATGGAGTATCCTTTTGTACGTATTCTGTTTTTATTGTACTGTGATCTGTTTTCATGTTTATACAGAGTTTGTTTTTAATGACCTGTAATTAAAAGTTGTATATTATAATGTCCTATAGAAGCTCAAATGTGAAGGAAACCTGAGGTAAAATAGAATTATTTGTTGATAAAGTCGTTAGATTCGTGTTTGTACAAAGAATGGTCGTTCGAAAATCATAGCAAAATATATACCTTCATAACGGCAGTTGAGAGAAATTATCGCTTGTATCGCAGTGAGTCTGATAGGATGATCTGTGATAATAATATTAATGTATGTCAAGATCTTCAAAACTTATGTTATTGTTTTTATTAGTAAGGTCATAATGTAATTGACGTCACACTGACCAATAATTTTCAGTTTCCGATTTAGTCAATTGTGTTGTACGTGATCGTTATATAGTCATGTACTTCATATTTTATGATAATGTAGTACAGATGGTTGTCAGCAAAATGACCCATGTACCCTTTACATGTCCTATTTTATGATAATACTATACAGATGGTGGGTTAATACAAAATGGTCCATGTAGATATCCTTTTCTGAAATCAATTGTAACATACATAATGGAAAAGCATCAAACAAACGAATTATTGCATGTATTATGAAAAAAAAAGCATTTTGAAATTTGATATGCAAAACAATACTTTATATATTTTTTTTTAAATAAAATTTATAGAATTGTTATAATGTACAGAAATATTCCAAGTTGATAGCCATTTTAATTACATGTACATGTACATGTAAGAAAATGAAAACAGTTAAATATAGTGATCTGTTGACCTGTTTACCATGCAGTAATGTTTTTGTTATAATAGTTGTAATATTGTATAAGGGCATATGGAACCATCAATGTTATATAATTACATTACTTCCGTTTTTCATTGAAATGTTACAATATGATTGGTTATGAAGTGGTCACATGATTATAAAAGAGATGTTTCACATCCAAATGAAACTCAAACCCGAACTTGCACGTGCCTCCATGACGACGTCAGATGTAAACAATCAATGGTATAGTAATTTCCAACAGCAAATAATCTAACACAAATAAAATTCACAACGAAAAATTCAACTATTTTAAATGTTGGTGTGATTTAAATATAATTATAAGAATTGAATGCATTCTTTTGAAGTTTCATTGCTACCACGCTTCATTGAAAATGTACTTCGGTCAACGCTTTCATACCCCAATGAAACTTCAAAAGAATGCATTCAATTCTTAATTGTTTTAAAGATAGACTACCTTGAGCTAATAGGCTGAAAAAGATGAAATATACATGTTTTAAAGATAGTCTACCGGCAATTAATCAGATGAAAAAGATAAAATATACATTAAGCTTATAGTGTCTGATTTTTTTGATTTTTTTTTCATTCTCTGACCTTTTAAATCCAATGCAATATTCCATCCCAAGGTAAATGTTCCATGTTTTATATTCTCCTTTGATGATTTAAATGGATTAGTACCTCCTTGACTTTCCCTTAGTATATTTAACATTAAATAGTCACCATCTTTGTTTCTAATGGTATCCAGAGTTGTTTACCTATGCTTCATGTAATTTTACTTCTACAGTTTTAGTAACAACTTTCTGTTTATGGTTAGGCATATCTGAGGTTTTTTGTGAGTTGAATATGACAAATTTTTCTTACATCATCTGCTTTTCTTTTGATTTCCTTGTTTTCGTACTGATTGGCGTTAAGAAGAATTCCGACAACATCCGATTGAGAGCTCCCAGGTTTATGGTTAGACATATCTGAGGTTTGTTTGTGAGTTAAATATGAAGAAATTGTCTTGCGTTGTCTGCTTATCTTATTAATTTCATTTTTCTTACTTGTTGAGTTAAGAAGAATTCTGATGACATCTGTTTGAATGCTCACAGGTTTACACTCCCAAGGTAGAAACAATGGTCAAATTGCCAATGTAAAATCTCCATAGAAACATGGATAAATTCTCTATATACAAAACCACTTAAATGAAGGATACATCATTGTTTACAGATTTTTAATGCAGTTCCATAACATAATTGGTATAGGGTTAGGGTTTTTATGCCACTTTCAACAATATTTCAGTTATATCATGGCGGTCAGTTTTATTGGTGGAGGAAACGGGAGTACCTGGAGAAAACCACAGACCTGCTGCAAGTCACTGACAAACTTTATCACATAATGTTGTATCGAGTACACCTTGCCTGAGCAGGATTCTAACTCACAATGTTAGTGGTGATAGGCACTGATTACACAGGTAATTATAAATCTAACTACCATATGATGACGACCACAACGGCCCCATATAATAGTTATAATATTTCATAAGTCCAATAATATATTTCTTATGATGCTTGCTTACTTGCTTACACCTGTTGCACCTTGGTGGTGCATAGGCCTCTGATGACAGTCCT
The DNA here is from genome assembly GCA_002080005.1 of Gigantidas platifrons. Taxonomy (NCBI): domain Eukaryota; kingdom Metazoa; phylum Mollusca; class Bivalvia; order Mytilida; family Modiolidae; genus Gigantidas; species Gigantidas platifrons. Next base: position 17,528 of record MJUT01056679.1, read on the forward strand.
CCACCTTGTTCTGTTTTGTGATATATATTCCAGATCTTGCCATCTATAGCTCTCCATCTCAGCAATAAAGTCTCTCCTCCAGGTATTTCTTGGTCGTCCTGTTTCAAGCTTTTCTTAATAGTGTTTTTTTTTTATATTCTTGTTGCAATTATCATTAGTAAACATTGAATAAAGGTATAAAACAATGTTCATGAGTCTATCTGGAATATTGTATAAAATTTCTTAGTGTGAGTTAGAAAGTAAGTTATAAAATTGACTGATACCAACATACTTTTTTCTTCTAAATTTGCATGTAACCTTACATACACACAAGCTAAATTTTTTTTTATCTTTCTTGATGTTTAGGGATCACTAATGGTCGTCTTGAATTTTTGTCAAAATCGTCACACTATTGTTAATCTGCAACTTCTCTTGAAACTGAGAGTAAAATTTATTCAAATATTACCACATTCCATCTGGTAACCTTCTTTTGTACAACTTCTATTTTATTTTCCTTCAAATTTGTTTTGTAGGTTTTCACATGTCCTATCATGATTATGCAACTTTTCAGCATTGAAACTTTTAGAGTCCCAGGTGAAAAAAGAGGCTCAAATCTTACGAGATAACAAAGTTTTAATAGAATACCTGTTGCATATCAGCTATTTTTATTTTTAACTTTAATTTCCTAATGGTTCCATTTGCCCACAACTTACAGGTTTGTACATTTCAAATTTTGTTTGTAAATTATTTCATGTTTGTGAAACAAGAATTTTGTAATAAAAGAAGCATTGCAAACAGTTTTCTTTCTTTTTCAAGCAATTCAATATTAGTTCACTTGTCTACATCATCTGTAATCCACAGCTGATCATGAAGGCCTGGTGGCTCAATGAGTTAGATTGTTGGATTACCTAACGATTCATACAAGCCTATCACCAATACGTCCTGGGTTCGCGCCCGGCTTTGTAAATTACAAAAAAGGGTGCACTCGAATCGCAGCCGCAGTGATAAAGTTTATCAGTTGCTTGCCCATGGTCTGTAGTTCAATCCGGGTACTCCAGCTTCTTCCACCACTAAATCTGGTCGCCATGATATAGCTGAAATATTGTTGAAAGTGGTGTTAATGTATGTGGGTTACCCGTAATTACTAGTTTAAAGCTGGTTGTTAGTTGTCTGTCATTATATAAATTACAAAAAAGGGTGCACTCGAATCGCAGCCGCAGTGATAAAGTTTATCAGTTGCTTGCCCATGGTCTGTAGTTCACTTCCGGTACTCCGGCTTCTTCCACCACTAAATCTGGTCGCCATGATATAGCTGAAATATTGTTGAAAGTGGTGTTAATATATGTGGGTTACCCGTAATTACTAGTTTAAAGCTGGTTGTCAGTTGTCTGTCATTATATCATTAACTGTCCTACTGTAATCTTCTTTATATGCAACCGCAAAAGATTTCGGCCACATTTATGGTATGGTTCTGTCATTGTTGTCATGTGTCTGTAGACACAAATCATTTCCATACAATAACTTTTGCTCAGTTGACAGATCCTTCAGAAATTTTAACACGATTATCAATGACCCAGATTGTAATTGATTTGTGAGCCCTAACTGTTTCAAAACAAGAATACTCCAAATAGCAAAACAGGTTTTATTTGTATGTGGAGCGTTTATATTTCAAGCAATTACGATGCATTATTTCCCTTGTGCTCCTTATAAAATTCTTTCAGTAATATGCAACAGAGTATTTAGTATTTTTATCAATCCGAGTTTATAGGAGTTTTTCCTTAGATCCCTTATTTTAATTTATGAAATTTCCTGACTGCGGTTTTCAAATAGATTTGACCTTAGGCTTAGCTCTTATGGTTTCCGAGATATATTTACAATATGGAGATGGTTTCCGAGATATACAAATGTAATTACAATGTGGAGATTCAAAACTGATATGTAGACTATAGTTGAAGTTATTGTCTTTTTATTTCAGCCAAAAGTACGGCTCCTTCATTTTAAATGGAAATTACAATGTAATTACAATAGTGAAAGATTGTAAGTTTTTGTGTTAAAAATAACCATTACATATTTTGCCTTGTAATTTTAATGGTTTCACAAAATAAATTTGAATTTAAAATTTATATGTATTGCTTCTCACCAAATGTTTTCCCAGCTGCTTATATCTGGGGGATATTTATCTGTGTGATTAGTTGACCTTGCTTTTCTTACACAAGATCTAGGGGAGCTGCACTCAATGTTAAATGTCATCAACAGGTATGCATAGCAGCACTGCTTTACAATTCATTCACAGTTCACAGACCCCCCAAAGTTATGAAAATATGTTTTACCCTTATCAGAAGAAAAGTCCATTTTGATATAAGAACATCAATAAATAAAGAGTGAGTGAGTGATTGTTGCTAAGCCTAATGCCAACCAGGCCTGCATTAACCCTTAGGCAAAATAAGCACGTTCTTAGGGCATCAAGGGGCAAGGGGGAACCACAAAAATCTTGCCACAAGGCAATTTATATTATCAGCCAGATATTAGTCTCAAAAACATACAAACAAAAAAATGTAGGTAAACCTAATTGATGTACTGGAAAAGGCAGTTTCTTCATTTACTGAAGCTAGTATAAGGTACTAATTGATGCTTATCCAGATGACTTTAACAAAAAGCTGCGAAAGCTAGATTCAGTCATGCTGAATAAAGTTATTGTAGAAGACAACGTTGAGTGTGCTTTTCCAAACATAGAGATAATTAGCTTGTGTATATTTTTTAACATTAATGGTCATGAACTGCAAAACTGGGCGCTCAATCTCTCAAATGAAGCGTATAACAAATCCAGAGAACAACGATGAAGCAAGGGAGGCTGGGATCCTTATCTCTGCGCATGATTGAAGCAGATATGTTGTGTCAAATTAACTTTGAGAATTTAATCAAAGACTTTGTTGATAAGAAATGTAGGAGAAAACTCTTTAAAGTGTGTTTTTTTTGGTTTTTTTTTTTTAATATTGACAATACTGGCTCCTGTTGAAAGACACAATTTTTAGTATTTGAAAAAATTAATAGCAAGAGACTTGCATTGTATCTGTTGTCCTAGTTATAAATAAATAATGTGTTTATACAGTGTATTGGTATCTGCTCTAAAGCATAGAGTACAATCACTGTGTTAAATATATATGAAACACAGATATTTAAATGATTTTTATAGAAGAGGTTTGGCCTGACTGAAAATTGAATTCTGAATTTAATGTTAGGCATTTGACAATTATGTTGAGTCTTGGCATCAAGGGTTCTGTTAGTTTTACATTATGCCCGTGGAAGCTGTGGATGCACTAAGGTTGGCCTGTGCTTGGGGCATAAACTGGCTTTATTCCGGTCCTGTCGCCAACTCTGCAATTGTTCAGCTATATCATGGCAGAACAAGTTATTTTTCAATGAGATTATGATGAGGTTCGCTTTGTACTAGACCAACACTCTTAGTTTGATTTTTATCATGTTAATTCACTGAAACAACAGTCCGCGGATATAATACATGTCGCCCCACTGGAACACATTATCCTGATTCCCAGCCACTCATTGCTCTTTCTCCTTGATGCTAAAGTGTTCAGCAGAGAATCAACAAATACTAATTTTATAGTCTTTTGTCTGACCCGATCAAATCGAATGCACGATCTACCATACTCGAGGCGAGCCTGCAAATACACCGCCACGATATAACTGTATTATGCCTGTTTTTTTTTAATTCTGAACCATTATTAAACCTGGTTTTAAATTTTTTTTTTACGGTTGAGGGTTTTTGTACGGTGTGGTTTTAACCATGCGGTTAAATGGTTCAAGAACATCTTAACCGGGATCGAAAGCATGTTTGAATATGTTTGCACCTTGTTAATTACCATCTGTGTATTATAGACCCATTTCCAAGTTATATTCTGCATTGTTTTATTTGTTTATAAAGAATTAAATTATTTTATTTGTTTATTATATTATTTTTTGTGTTTAAGAGTTGATTTGTTTTATTTGTTAATGAAGAATTAGTTTTACTTTGTTAAAAAATAATCAATGAACTAGAAAGTTCTCTTAAATATTGTTCTTCGACCATTGCGTTTTTTATCTATCTTAAAAACATGTTTATATGATTCATGATTTAAACGTGTTTCAGATTGTTTTCAACTAATTTAAACGTGTTTCAGATTGTTTTCAACCATAAACAAATTTGAGAATTAAAAAAACAGGCCTATTGTTGACAGGTGCGTTAAATACCGAATACCTACAAATCAAGAAAATGATAGACCGAACCATCATATGGTCTAAGTAACCATAGTGGATGTAGGCATAAGTAACCATAGTGGATTTAGGTAAAAGTAACCATAGTGGATTTAGGTATAAGTAACCATAGTGGATTTAGGTATAAGTAACCATAGTGGATTTTGACTAACCTGTTTATACCCTTTGTTTCACTTGTTCCCAAAGTCTTTTAAATTATTTGGCTTTCCCACAGTATAGATAGATAGATAGATTTTATTTGATCAAATATCAACATACAAGCTATTCAAAATACAATACAATATAAAAATATCATACATGTTATAACTTACTAAAATCATATATTCTTAAAAATGTGTTGATATCTAATCTGGATAGCCCATAAAAGCCGCATGATTTTAACAGGTTCTTTTTAACAAGTATAAAATAAAATTGTCCCGTTTGACCCTTCATCCTTGAATAATATTCCCGATACTTGTGTTGGTAATGTCAATAGATATGAACACAGTTTATGCAAAATTACAGATATTAATACCTCAGCATTGCTAAATAAATAGACATTTTAAAATACAAATTTAGCACCGTCAATCAGGTTAAAGACCGTTTTCAAACGAAACGTCAAACAGACTTACACAGCAACAGCAAACAGCCGACAGCACATTCATTTTTTCAATCCAATTTTTTAGTAGGAAAAATTATGTTTTCTCTATCGCTTCTTTGTAAAAAGAATGCTTCTCACATCCAAAACTATCCGTGCAAATACACGGTCTTAATTGGAAGCTATTTAGGCATAAAGAAATGGAATTTTTACCTTTTCTTGTAGTAAAAACATACGCTTGATACTCCATTCTGAATTTGTTGCGTTATTTTATCCAAAGAAACTTTAGCTTCCGTTAGAGTAATGAATCATGTACATTCTGTAACATTTTTACACAGATACATCGTATGAAAACTTGCCTGTTTTACTTTAAACATATTTTATTGTCATACAAAACAAGATAAAAAGGATAAGACACAAGTTGTAAACTTATGAAGTCTTCTCCGTTACATATATAAACATTAGCAATGACAATATATTACAAATACAGATAATATGAATAACTACTACAGCAAAAATTGAAGATAACATAACAGGACAAAAACAGTTCTATTGGTTGGAATATAAGAGTCAGTTTTGTATAATTTTTATCTTTAAACACAAATACGGAAACGTATATACAAGGTCGTTGTCGTCTGGTGTATATTCAGGTCGCATTTATTGCAATCAAACTTGTTTCAGTTAGGGTTTACAGTTTAGCAAACCAGTTTTAAGTTTAATACAAACCAGTTTCTAACTAAACCATGGTTTAACACATTTCAGTGAATTGGTGGTTTCTGAAGATGGCTGACACTCCAGATCTAAATGATCTTATAGACCTAATATTGATAGATAGTTTAACGCAAAGTGAGGATGAAAGTTCTGATGCATGGCTATGTCATATTCTTCAACATTTTGTTCACAGAACATTTCAATTCATCTTTTTGTTGGCTTTCGTGACTAAACGTAGCGGAAAAGCCCTCTGTAGACCGATAACTTGATTACAACAGGCATTTGTATAAAGATATTTACCTTTCTGATGTTGTTCACATAGCCATTCTATTTGTGAATCTTCAACATGAAGTCGAAGCATGTTCTTCTTTACCTCCGCTGCTGTTATGTTTCAAAACCAAACTGTAAAACCGCCTCTCGTTTGCTAAATTTCTGGAACTGGTTTTGATTTGGACTCGATAAACATGAAAACCAGTTTGGGTTTCAACTCAGTTTCAAACCGGTTTTCTTAAAATAGTTACAAGATAATAATTTGTGTCCTGTTTAGCAATACTTAATGGTTCATATTATCGTCCCTACGCAAAAAGATGTCTGGAGACAAAATAAAGCATCCGTAAGAGAAAATAGATCGGCCACGGAACTCGGCACAAAATGATCTATCTGCACCTTTTATGTAAACGCTATATTTTTCACAAACACTTCGACGCTATGAATCGGGGGTTTCAGACCAAAGCGTATATGTCCTTTTTACCAACAGTGAGAGTATTTTACGCCAAGTTCCGTGGTCTTTCTATTTACTCTCAATGATGTTTTATTTGCTTCCATACATTTTTTCCCGATTTTTGTGCTTCCCCCTTTTATGTGCTGGTACGCCGTGTATGGTTGAGATGCATGCTTTGAAAATGGCCCTATTAGTTAAAAATATATCTTATTGGCCTTTCCTCTTTGAAATTGCGGCCATGTTATTTGCCCATTTCTCAGCAATGCCTGCACCGATTTTGACCAATGTTTATCAGATGAAAGCCCATTATTAGATGAAAGATATTCATTCTAGAGTGTTCACAAGGATCTATCCCCCAAATTTGACCTTGACTTTTGACCTATGTCCTTGAAAATTAATAGGCTTCTAGATCTTTGTTAGTAGTCAAGTTTGGTTGAAATCCATTGAAAGATATTCATTCTAGAGAGTTCACAAGAAAATGTTGCGGACGGAATGACGGATAGACGGAACGACGGACGGACAGTAGCGTTACAATATCCCTTCGCAACTTCGTTGGCGAGGGGATAAAAATACATCTAAGCACAGAAATGTTTGGAGAACAGAAACGCATCGCAAGATTCTTAAATTGTTTTTTTTTTACATTCTCAGTATCAATCAATCTTACCCCGTAAATCTAAAATGAACAACGGGAGGCCGCTCTGACGAATTTTAAGTAGCAACATATTTGGCTGTTCACTAGGGAGATAAGTGGCCGTGAGAAAAG